>AWOL01S0031001.1:54036-130957 GCA_000715115.1 Nicotiana otophora
CCAAGTAGGGTCGGACACAACCACATACACCTTCTTCTACGTGACAAAGGACACTTTTCTCGGACAGGACGTGTGCGGCCGCGCACTTGGCCCCGGACTTTTCACACTGTTCTGCCCCATATGCGCGGTTAGTGCGCGGCCGTGCACTCTTCGTGCACTCTTTACCTTGTTATGTTAGGAATTTGAAGACACGTAAAACATGACCATTGTAGATATTTGAATTAGCTTTCCAATAGTATATTGTGCAGACTAAACATATCTCTAAGCGAAAGGTTATATGCATTTTACTGGACACTACGCAGTATGCGTGCTCAATTCTTCGTTCGTTCTTAACTATCAGCCGTTGATCCCCGAACATAAACTCGGCTTAATTCCTTGGGCTTTTACTCAGACGTCAAAGCTTCAAATCACTTGAATTCATTCCATAACATCTACATAGCTCGGAATCACTCCTACAAGGAATAAAACACGTAATTAGTGTAAAACACTAGCGACTAAAGCTCAAGCTCAACTAAAGTGCAGTAAATTAGAATGTAATAATCGACTAAAATATGAGATTATAGCCTGCCATCGGTTGCAAATGCAAAACTGAGCATGCCTAGCTGGGGGCGCAGGGCGGAAAATTTTCCGCAGAAGCGGCTTTGCTTCTGCGGTGGAGAGGAGTGCAGGAGCGATAGTGTTCTGCAAGTGCGTCATTCGGGCCGCAAGTGCGTATGCGTAGATGCGAGCCACTTTCCGCAGAAGAAAATTCCTTGGACTTAAGTGAAATTCACATCTACGATGATTTTACCACAGGTGCGGAGCCGCAGACGCGGCAGAAAGGTCATAGGTGCGGATTAACTGGCAGAAAAGGGGAATTTTCGAGGGTTTTGATTAATATTTCATTTTGGGAGCTTGGTGGGTGACGAAATTTTGAGGCTTTTTCAGAGGAATTGTTGGGGTAAGAATTCTTAACTCGATTTTGGTTAAATTACACTAATCTATCATTGTTTTTATCATGTAATTAAGGATTGGAGTTGGAAAAATTGGGGAAAAGAGGTAGAACTTCTTAGAATACGTTTTTGGTTTTTGAAAGGCAAAATGAGGTCAGATTTGAATAATTCTTGTATGGTTGGACTCAATATCGAATTGGTGTTCGATTGTTATAATTTTGATCAGGTTTCGAGACATGGGCCCGGTCGACTCTTTGGAGCAATTTTTCATTTCTTTGCTAAAGTCATAATTTCATTATTTAAATTAGTTTTCTATAGTTATATTTATAGTATGAAATTGTTTTAGCAAGATTCGAGTCGACCGGAGTTGGAAAATCGAGATAAAGGCCTTTTTATTGATTGATTGAGGGAGGTTTGAGGTAAGTAACTTGTCTAACCTTATGTGGGGGAAATTTTCCTTAGAATTTGGTACTGTTATGGTAAATTGCAATACGTGAGGGCTGTGTACGCGAGGTGACGAGTGCGTACACATGCTAAATGTTGAAATTCTGATTTTATTTAAGTAGTTTTCTTTCCATGCCTTAATTGAGTTACTCTGGCATGTGTAGTCATCATGTTTAGCCTAATTTCACATGTTTACGTGTCTTATATCTTATTTGCAAATTGTACAACATGCGTAGTTGCATTACTTGTTTCCTTGATTCCGTATCCATTCTTTAACCATATGATTCTTTGCTTGTATCATAATTGTTTCACTTGTTATGTGTTGGTTTTCGTGATTATTGTTGAGATAAATGTTGGTTGTGGAACGAGGTTTCTGCCGTGCGGATTGTTATTGTGGCACGAGGTTTCTGCCATGCGGATTATTATTGTGGCACGAGGTTTCTGCTGTGCGGCTTGTTATTGTAGAACGAGGTTTTCTACCGTGTGGTTGTTATTTTTTGCACGAGGTTTCTGCCATGCCGTTGTGAGATATTTACTTTTGGGACGACGAGGTGGTACCTCGAGAATGCCCTTGTTATTTTCCTTTGTTTGCTGCATTGTTGTTGTTGTTCCTTAACTTGTAAGATCTGTGTTTCCTTACGTGTTGTAATTGTCTTCTTTGATTTCGTGTTGTTATCTTCGGTGAATTTCTATTGTTACACTTCTCTGTCATTTCATTACATCATTATATCTTCTGTTTTTTTTCCTATTATTTCCAGTAGGGCCCTGACTTGACCTCGTCACTATTCTACCTAGGTTAAGCTTTGCACTTACTTAGTACCGTTGTGGTGTATTCATACTATTCTTCTGCACATGTTTTTGTGTAGATCCAGGTGCATCCTATCAGCTTCTATATTAGTGCATTGTGTTGCTGCTTTGGAGACTTCAAGGTACACCTGCCCGCGTCCGCAGGCCTCGGAGTCCCCTTCTATCCCGTTCTTTTCTTATTTCTTTACATTTTGATAGACAATGATGTATAAGATTGTTCAGTATTGTATTTAGAGCTTGTGACTTATAGCTCACCAGGTTTTGGGATCTTATGTATTGAGTTTTGGTAGATTCTTTTTATGATATTTCTGGTATGTTCAAGTTTTTAATCTCTTATTTAATGTTTCCGCATATTGATTAGGCTTACCTAGTCTTAGAGACTAGGTGCCGTCACGATATCCTACGAAGGAAATTTGTAGCCGTGACAGTTTCGATGATTTAGGGGAATTTGGGATGAATTTTGAAATTTTTGTTGGTGGTTATGAGAAGAGGAGGTTGGGATGGTGTAGTGGTAAACAAAATGGGGACTCGCAAGTTGGCCACCGCTGGTGGCAATTTTCGGGCAGCAACGGACGGTGCAAAAAGTGGTGGTCTGCGATGAAAAATATTTTCGGCCACTGCTGACCCTCAAATTGGAATTGTTTTTTTATTAAAAAGTCCAAATGATGTCGTTGATGTTGGATCAAAGGAGGGATTGGATCGGGTAAATAATGGAGTAGGGTGTTTGTTCTCTAGGCCTGGGCTGCTGGTTTAAAATCTTTGGACCTCAAACCTTTTTTCTTTGGGGGATTCGCAGTTGTACCCTATATTTGTGCCACCTTTTAACCTGTACCCTATTTTAAAAAATTATTGATTTGGTAGCCAATTGACAAAAAATCCATAATAATATGACAATTATATCCTCACAAAAGATATAAAAGTTTCATCACACATTAATCGCGTTCTCCTCCATCACTTCGTTCCTCCTCAGATCTCCTCTCCTCTCAGCAACTTTATCAAAAAACTAGAAAGTTAAACCAGATTCATATTCCAAATTCAAAATTATAAAATACATTGTAAGTATTGCAATTCATCTTCAGAATTCGAATTAGTTTGTGAACCTGATTGATCTTCATGATATGTGTTTCTGCAATTATTTTTGTAATTCGTCATGTTTTTTAAGTTTTAAACTTAAAAAAAATCGGAATTCAATTAACGCTTATATATATTTTCACTTATGCTCATTTAATCACACTTGCATGAAGTTGTTTGATGGATATAACATGAAGTTTTCACTTATAGATCTTCAAGAAGTTTTCAAAACTTCAAATTTAATGCATGAAAGATATAGAATAAAGTTGTTTCACATTGAAGTCTGAAAGTTTAATCAAATGCAAGCTAAAAGTTCATACTAATATAACATGATGTTGTTTCACGTTAAAGATAAAACTTTATGCTAATGTAGCGTGAAGTTATTTCACGTTGAAGCTAAAACTTCATGCTAATGGATACTGAAATTATTTAGTTCATTTGATAAAACTTCATACCGACACTTGCTGAAGTTTTGTCAAGCAATCTACAATATGCTGAATTATTTTGGTTCATTTGCTAAAATTTCAGACTAAACATGCTTAAGTTTTTGTCCTGCAGTATGTAATTTTCTAAAGAATGTTTGCTAATGCATGCTGAAATTATTTAGTTCATTTGCTAAAACTTCATACTAAAACATGCTGAGGTTTTGTCCTGCAGTCTACAGTCTTGTCATGAGTTTTATCCGCAATTTCAGTCTAAACAAGCTCAAGTTTTTTAGTTCATTTACTAAAACTTCAGGATAAACATGCTTAAGTTTTTGTTTTGCAGTATGTAATTTTTTAATGAATGTTTGCTAATGCATGCTGAAGTTATTTAATTCATTTGCTAAAACTTCATATGAAAACATGCTGAAATTTTGTAGTATTATGCTGAAGGAAAAATTATGTTTTTCCTTCTGTTATTTGAAGAGAATTAATATAAAAAAATAACTCATAAAAAAGTTAAAACAAAAACATATAATATTTCATTAAACTATATTAACAGAAATTAAAATTTAGCTAAAACTACGTTAAAGCTAAAACTTCATGCCACACGTTAAAGCTTAAATTTCATACTAATGGATGCTAATGTTATTTAGTACATTTGATAAAACTTCATACCAACACTTGCTGAAATTTTCTCAAACAGTCTACAGTATGCTGAAGTTTTTTAGTTTATTTACTAAAATATCAGACTAAACATGCTTAAGTTTTTGTCCTGCATTATATAGTTTTCTAATGATATTTTGCTAATGCATGCTGAAGTTATTTAGTTTATTTCCTAAAGCTTCATACCAAAACATGCTGAAGTTTTGTAGTATTATGCAGAAGGAAAAATTATGTTTTCCCTTCTATTATTTTCTGAGTTTAAAGAGAATTAATATAAAAAAATTATGCACAACAAGATTAAAACAAAAACATATAATATTTCACTAAACTAAATTAACAAAAATTAAAATTACATAAAAAAATTACTTAAAACTAAAAAGAAGATAATAAACCTTTAAATAAAAGGATTATACAAAAAAATAAAAAATAAACATCCATTCCATCATCGTCGTCATCATATTCATCATCGTCAGACCCGCGAGCAGCTCCAAGACTATCATAGGAGCCATCTCTGGCCAGCATCTCGAGCCTATCGAGCTTGGTCTTGATTTCTTCCAAATCCCTTTCGTACTTGTCTATGAACTCATCGAGTTTCAACTCGAATGCCTCTATGATATCTTGTTTTATTTCGTCAATGATTTGCCTGACGACACCATCCATTTTTCTCCCTTTTGTTTTTTATCTACTAAAAATATATGTGTTTGAGTGAATAAACTCACAAGGCATAGCGTACTTATATAGGCGGAAAAAACTTCTGCATTGTATATGAAAAGCTTAAAGGAATTTTGAATGTCCAGTGTAAAGGGTGCACGAATGTTACAGAAATGTAATTATTACACTAACACATACCCCAACGCATAATAATTACTATATTAAATGTGTTTGTTATGTTTTACGGTTAAAAATACACAAAACATACTCCTGTATAGTACACGATTAATGCATGCTAAAACTTCATGCTAATGTATGCTGATGTTATTTAGTTCATTTGCTAAAATTTCATATCAAAACATGCTAAAGTTTTTAACGCAGTCAACAGTTTTTGTCATGAGTCTTTTCTGAAACTTCAGTCTAAACAAGCTGAAGTTTTTTAGTTCATTTGCTAAAATATCAGACTAAACATGCTTAAATTTTTGTCTTGCAGTATGTAATTTTCAAAAGAGTTTTTGCTAATGCATTCTTGTAACACCCCGGATTTATTTATTTGAAGTACTTAAGCGTTAGTAAGAAAGTTGATGTGTGCTAATTATATTATTTTATGTGCGGATGAGGACTATTATTATAATGGATATCAATCAGATATGATAATAAGTGTACGGGGAATATTATAAGTGATGTTGGGTCTAAGAAGAGCCCCAAGGATTAATCAAGTTGAAAATTATATGATGAGATAAAGTTTCAAGTGAGTTCGCACAAGATCTAACTTTAAATGAGCATATCTATCATGATATGAAGAGTTATATGGTGTATTGCCTATCAAAAGCAAGGTCTATGTGTCTAGTTTCTAATTCTTCAAACCGTTCATCATTTGGACACTCCTACAAGAAGTTATGACCAGATTACCAAAGGCTGGCAGAAGGTGATTTTGCCACCAATTCTGCGATCGCAAGAGCGGTTATGGGACCGCAAAACTGGTCGCAGACCTGGCCAGCACAGCCCAGTTCTGGGCATCGATTCTGCGGTGCATTTTGCAACCCACATACCCATTCTGCGGTCCATTATGCGACCGCAAAATTGATTTCGGAGGGTTAATTATTTTATTTTCATAATCCGGCCCTATTTTGATAAATAGGCTTTGGGGCAATTATCTGATGAATTTAGAGAGAAGTGAGAGTGTTCTAGAGAGACAAAGTAGATGAAGTGTCTTGTTCATCGAATTCTTGTCAAAGCCTTGAAATCCAACAAGAAATCCCTCAAGTTCTTCATCAAAAAGGTAAGGTTCCATACCCTAGTCTTCAATTTCAGGATTTTGATTAAAAGTAGATCATAAGAAGTATGATTCTTGGGTGTGAGAGTATTATGTATACATGTATAGATGTATTATGAAAATATGAGTATGAATCAAGTATTTTAACTCATGGTATAGTGATTTGGAAGCCATAAATTCTCAATTTAAATGAATACCCATCGTAGAAATTGAAAAGTGATTAACTGATGGAATTTTGTTGGTTGAGTGAGAATGGTTGGTCACACATGTGATGTTAGGATTATAAGTTGTTAAAGAATGATGGTGGGATGAATNTATCAGACTAAACATGCTTAAATTTTTGTCTTGCAGTATGTAATTTTCAAAAGAGTTTTTGCTAATGCATTCTTGTAACACCCCGGATTTATTTATTTGAAGTACTTAAGCGTTAGTAAGAAAGTTGATGTGTGCTAATTATATTATTTTATGTGCGGATGAGGACTATTATTATAATGGATATCAATCAGATATGATAATAAGTGTACGGGGAATATTATAAGTGANTTTTAGTTTCGGATCGTTGGCATTGAATTGAGGAGACAAGAAGGCATTCAGAGGTGGATACGCGTGGAATGAAATTTCCTGAGTATTGATTAGCTTGCTCGATATTGGGTTTATTTTGTTAAGGTAAGTAACACTTCTAAACTTGGAGCTGAGGGTATGAACCCTGAATATACGTGTTGTGTGATTTGGTTGGAGGTGAGCACATGCTAGGTGATAGGCGTGTGGGCATGTACCGTTGAAATTATGACGTAATTGATTCCGTGGAATTTTATAGTAAAGTAATCTTGGAATTTTCCTTGTATTGTTATATGTTAAAAGAATTTGAGCTGATAATCATGTTAAAATCATATTGAGGCTATATGCCAGTATTATTGAGACTCACAGAGGTCATATTATTGTTGAATTTGTTTAAATTGAAATTTGAAACTCAGTCATGTTCATTCATTTATATCATATCTCAGTCTCTTTGTTATTTATTGATACATCATATCATCATTTTTGGGCTGATTTACATGAAATGTTTTAGCTCAAGAGACTGGAAAGATTGATGACTGAGTGAGGCCGAGGGCCTGATGATAAGGATGTTTATGGGATCGGGTTGCATGCCGCATCATGTTTTATTGATTTATGCCATGATTTGCTTGTTATAGCGCTTGGGCTGAAGGAGCCCCTCCGGAGCTTGTACACACCCCCAGTGAGCGCAGGTACCTACTAAGTGCGAGTGACGAGTGATTTGGGAGGATTGAGTGAATGTGAGGCATGAGTGACTGGGAGTATTGAGTGATTGGGAGAACTGAGTGACTGGGAGGATTGAGTGACTGGGAGGACTAAGTGAATTGATGCTCTGAGAGTATGCATATGGTTTTATCACTATGTTGTATTGCATTGGCATGCACATTGACATGTAGGCATAGAGATGTACTTTCCTCATGCCATTTGAAAATGAAATTTCCTATTGTGGAAAAAAGGTTTTGTAAAAAATTACAGTTTTCAGACTTACTCATATTTTGGTGATTTCAATGATAAGAATTGAGTTTTACTAATATACTTGAAAAGAAAATATTTATTTTTCCGAAACTATGAACGAGATGATCTTTTTATTATTGAGTTATTCTTTGTGTTGCCTCAATTTTATTATTTTGAGATATTATTGGATATGGATGTGGACTCTGGCCTTGGTATAAGCTCGTCACTAATTTCTATCTAAGTTTAGGTTTGTTACTTATTGAGTACATGGGGTCAGTTGTACTCATACTACACTTCTGCACCTTGCGTGCAGATTTTGGATGTTGATGTTGTTTTGCATGGAGGGAGCTTGCATTGAAGATGTACCTGCGATCTAGTCATAGCTTCATCTTGTTCTTGGTAGCTTTAGAATTATTAATCTGTTCGTGTATAATTCAAACAGATGATGTATTTTATTTCACACAAGCTTTGTAAATTCAAATCTTAGTAGCTCATGATTTGTACTACCAGTCCTTGGAGAGTGTATTAGAGTCAGTTAAATATTAATTGAATCGTATTGTTGTTATTTGTCTTACCTAGCAGGTGAGGTTAGGTTCCATCACGGCTATTCGGAGCTTGGGTCGTGACAAGTTGGTATCTGAGCTCTAGGTTCATAGGTTTTACAAGTTATGAGCAAGTCTAGTATAGTGTTGCGGATCGGTATGATGGCGTCCATACTTATCTTCAAGAGGCTACAAGGCATTTAGGATAATTTCCCATCTTTCTTTCCTTATCGTGCAAAATTGATTCAGCTTGAGACATAACTCTTTGAATTCCTTCCACTCATTCGTGTGCGCATGTGAGCGCTCGGTATCAGCTGTGCATCGTCGACTTGTAATTCCATGAATGAGGTTTGAAATATGTATTTTATGTTTTGGTGATGGGCCATTCTAGAGGACTTGAGGCCAGGATTAGACCGCAGCTTGGGCTCGGTAGTTTCAGTTGTGTGAACTTGTACAATTAGACTCATATGTCTGGTAGTATCCCTATAAGTGGAATTTGTGGCTCGATGAATGGCTGGATGACCATATGATGACTATATTGTGACTGTGGGATGTGTTCAGATGGTTTGAAAGTGACGAAAAACAAATGTTTGCTTGAGATGTAAAAAGGACTATTGGGTATTTGACTTCTGTCTCGATTTGACATAGAGTCTCGAGTTATGAATGTGTTGAAGGATCTTTCACGTGAAGTAATTGTGGAACAAATTAAATTTTCGTGTCTTGTTGATAAGTTCAATCTCATGAAGGTTAAGTGATTACGTAGGAATTGTGGCAGTAAAAAGGGTATAGAAAGATGCCAGTTTGAGGCTAAACATGCGGGTTATCACCTGCGGAATAAACTACAGAGGTGTGATCTTTATAATGTTGTGTGGAGAATCTTCTTTTCTACCAGTAGGGCAGATGTATTGGGATTTGAATTTGAATTGGTGAAGAAAGTTGACCTGACCGTCAGGAGAATGAAGGCGAGCTTAGTAGACGATTTAAGGTACCATATAGGTTGTGATGCATGAACTTGGGAAGAATTTAGTTAAATCTTACTACGGTGTTATGGAAGTAATTGAAT
Organism: Nicotiana otophora; assembly: GCA_000715115.1. Taxonomy (NCBI): domain Eukaryota; kingdom Viridiplantae; phylum Streptophyta; class Magnoliopsida; order Solanales; family Solanaceae; genus Nicotiana; species Nicotiana otophora. The sequence goes on from AWOL01S0031001.1 coordinate 63,420, forward strand.
ATGGATATTGTGAATTATTAAAAGTTTTGATCTGTGGCTTTGAGCCAAGTGAGGGAGTCTACTATTGACAGTTCGATTTCATGGTTATAGGTTAAATTAAGTTTTGGTCCGAGACATACTTGTGGAGCAGTTATGACTGCAGAGGCTGAGATCAAGGATGACTTGAGTAAGGAAATTTCCTGAATACGGGATATAATGCACTTATGAAAATATGAAAAATCATGGAATGATTAAGTTGTAAATTGCAAAGAATATAGTGTGCATGAAATATGAATTTGGCCAGTAGTGTTAAGGCAGGGTTATTTCTTTGAGTGTTGTTGTGCTAATGGGGCATGTGTCTTTTGGCCCGTTTGGGCGGTGCAATTCAATTTTAAGCCGAGTGGGTGACTCTTGAGAAGGTTCTAATGGGTCCGATATTTATATATAGCAATTGAAAATTTTTCCGAACTTGTGTATGGATAGAATCTAAAATTTGCATTTGATGGTGTCGGGACTTGTGATAATTCTATATGACTATGGATTCTACATTCCAGTATAAGAAAGGTAAAAGAACAATTTTTAGTTCACATAAGGCCTCTTTAGAGTGGATGTCTTATAACGAGGCCTTACGAGTGTTTCGTGGCAATACTCTAGGATTTGGCGACACGTGTGGCTTGGTCGAGTTAGAAAGATTCAATTCTAATAGCTTGGTTATGTGCGAATGGATTTCAAAGTGTTCTTGATGGTTTGAATCGGATATTCTCTACCGGTGTGAGGAACATGCTGTGTATTGTGATTTCCTCCTGGAAGGGAGCAAATGGAGGGTTTCTAACTAACCGGGTACGTAATTTGCTGGTGACTCAGAGTTGATAATGCGATTCTCGTGCCTTTCACATGATGGCATGATAGATGTGGTGTGTTGTGCGGGATTAAGACTTATATTTGCAAGGTGGTAGTTCAGTCTTGAATGGAAGGTCACAAATTTTGGACAACATGGTCAATTTTAGACACTTAGATGAATGTTATAACTGCTTAGTAAATCCTGAGAATGGTGCGCATTTTAGAAGGCACATTGTGTTTTGACTTACGGATGTTCATTGGTATTGCGATACTCACCTGGTTGATAAACTGCTGATATTCAAATTATTGTTATGTGGCACGAAAGAATTATAGAAGTATTCCTAATGGATGATCGGGCATGAAGTGTGTGTTAGTCATTCAAGTGTTGGAGTTGGGATCGGCTATATCAGTTCGTGTGTTATGTGGATTCGGGGACTCGGAGTTCTCAGAAGCAAATCGTTTGGGGCCGCGGACTATGAAGGTGTGGCCAAGTTAACTAGATAATAGTACGGGTTATGGTTAAGTCATTGAGGACTTTTTAGAGGGCTATTTATCCATGCTCAGATTGCGTTTGGGCTATAATAAGCCTGGAATCGACTGTTGAGTTTTAAGCTATGATGTTTCTCATATCTGTAACACTGCGCGAGCTATCTGAGCCGTGATTGAGGCTACATAGGAGTAAAAATCCCTGAATGAACTTGATAAATGCCTTAGTGGCGAAAGATTATTTATTTGAGCTACGATAGCACACTTTGTACATGCCTACACTTTAACATGACATTTATACCAGTCCAGAAATATGAGAATCTTATCCTACTCATCATATATCTGTATACCTATTTAAATGCTCCCATATGGTATATTTGGACTGGAGGCCTGGGACTATATCATGAAGCGCGTGGAATTCGCGAATTTCTCGATCGTTTATCTGATTTAATTGTCTTTCCTTCCTCTTCATGCTATAATATTATTGAGCAGGGTATTTGAGGAATTGGCACATGCACCTACGGTTATTCTTTTCACAAAATTTGAGGAGTTGGTTAGAAATATTGGGGTTGAATGTCAATAAAGTGGTTGGGTTTAATGAGATCAGGTCATTGGACCTAGAATGAGTACTATCGAATTTGATTACGGTATATTTGGGAGAATAACATTGACAGTGTACAAAGCTTTTAGAAGGATATTTTATGGAAAGTGGGTTTAATTCTAGTACTTGGTTGGTTTTGAGTAGTTACTATGATTGAGAATGATGCTACGAATATATATTGGATAGAAACTTTTATGGTCATTTTCATACTAGAACATCTTAGAGTAATGTTTGGTGGTCGCCAAAGGTTTAGTTCGGGTGTTCGGTGTAGAGATTTAGAGTTGAAGAAAGTGAAAGGGTTATTCTCAATATTTTCTCCATGAGGATGTTATGTGAATTTCTAATAAGGTTAAAGTATGTGTAGTCACATTATGCTTTATGAACTCATGAAGGGAATATGCCAAACTATGAGTATGATGTCTCCCTATTATTATCCTCTGTGTATACGGTGTTTCATGTGTCTATGTCTAAGGAGGTAGATGGAAATCGTTTGTCTATCGTTCCTATAATGACCCGCCCGGTTATTTTGAGAGTAATAGCCCCGATCCCCTATTAAATACTTCTCTGTATCTTTTTCTGCTTATGTGACTTGTCGGGAGGTTTTGTTTTTAGTTTCGGAGTATTTTGGGACACTTAGTTGCTAAACGGAAGCTTAAGCCTTAGGATTTTGACAGTAGTCGAAACTGTGTGAAGACGACTCCGGAAGGGAGTTCTGTAGGTTCTGTTAGCTCCGTTGGGTGATTTTGGACTTAGGGGCGTGTCCGGATTATGTTTTGGAGATCTATAGCTGATTTAGGCTTGAATTGGCGAAAGTCAAATTTTTTGAGATTTTGACCGGAAGTGAACTTTTTTATATCATGGTCAAATTCAGATTCTGGAAGTTGGAGTAGGTCCGTAATGTCAAATATGACTTGTGTGCAAAATTTGAGGTCAATCGGACGTGATTTGATATGTTTCGGTATCAGTTGTAGAAATTTAAAGTTTCAAGTTCATTAAGTTTGAATCGTAGGGTGATTCGTGTTTTTAGTGTTGTTTGATGTGATTTGAGGGCTTGACTAAGTTCGTATGGTGTTTTAGGACTTATTGATATCTTTGGTAGAGGTCCCGGGGGCCTCGGGTGTGTTTTGGATCATTATCGGATGCATTTTGGACTTAGCAAATGGCTGAAGTTCTGGGATCTGGTGCATCTGGTTTCCGTAAACGCGATCGCGTAGGCTCAGCTGAGCAGAAGAAGTTTTGTTCTTCGCGTTCGCGGGCATAAGGATGCGAACGCGTAGTGGTGTGAAGTGGTGGTTCGCGAATACGTGGCCAATATCACGTTCGCGTAGCGTTAAGGAGGCTAATGTTGGGCCACGCACTTTGCTCATCGCGAACGTGTGAGGACGCTCGCGATTGCGTAAATTTGAGAGACAGCACATCACATTCGCTTGGTGTTTTGCGCGTTCGCGTAGGGTTAAATCTTGGGGAAGCGAAGTTGTTCTTCGCGATCGCGAGGCTATTTCCGCGATCGCGATTAAGGAATCACTGGGTAGACTTATATCATTTGAAAACGAGGGTTTGGCCATTTTTATCAAAACTTGAGTTTGGGAGCTTGGAATTGGACGAGATTTTGAGGGATTTTCAGAGACATCGATTGGGTAATGATTCTACACTCCATTTTGGTTATATCCCACTAATCTATCATTAATTTGATCATTTAATTTTGGATTTGGGGTGAAAATTTGGGAAAAATGGAAAGAAGTTTTTCAACCTGGATTTTGGGTTTTAATTGGGATTTTAACTTCGGATTTGGATAATTTTGGTACGAGTGAACTCGTGAGTGAATGGGTGTTCATATTTTGTGACTTTTATCCGATTCCAAGACGTGGGCTCGGGGAGGCTTTGTGGGGCGATTTTCTAATTTCTTACTATAACTTTGATTTCATTAATTAGATTAGTGTTTTATAGTTGTATTTATGGTATGTAATTGATTTTAGCTAGATTTGGGCCATTTGGAGTCGGATATTCATGGAAAAGGCATTGTTACCTATTGATTCAGCTTCGTTCGAGATAAGAGGCTTGCCTAACCTTATGTGGGGGAAATCCCCTTAGGATTTGGTACTATTGTGATATGTGAGTCCCGTGTACGTGAGGTGACGAGTATGTACACGGGCTATTTGTTGTAAACCCCGATTTATTTTTACTAAGTAGCAACCCGTGTTTCCTTTAATTTTAGTTATACCGTTTAAATGAATAATAGTCTGTTTTCATTCTTAATTGAGCTACTCCAATATGTGTAGTTATCCTATTTAGTCTAATATCGCATGTCTACGTGCTTTAACTGCTTATTTGAACTCTGTGAAGCATGCCTAGTTAATTTCCCGCTTTTCCTTATTCTCTATCAGTATAACTGTAGAAATCTTGCTATTAATGATTGTATTTGTCGGTTTGAGTTGTGTGTTTACTTTTGAGACTAAGAGGCGGTTCCTCGGGAGTTCTCCCTATAGATTTGCATTTGAGACTACGAGGAGGTTCCTCGGGAGTTCTCCCTGCACATTTACTTTTGAAACTAGGAGGCGGTTCCTCGGGCGTTCTCCCTGTATATTTACTTTTGCGACTACGAGGCAGTTCCTCGAGAGTTCTCCCTGTATATTTACTTTTGAGACTACGAGGTAGTTCCTTGTGATTTCTCCCTGTATATTTACTTCTGATACTACCAGGCGGTACCTCAAGAGTTCTCTCTGTATATTTATTTTGGGACTACGAGACGGTATCTCAGGAGATCCCCTGTTGTTTACCTCTGTGTGTTGCACTGTTGCCTTGCTGTGTTTACTTTAGTTAAATTCTAGTCTCTTATTATACTGTACATTCTCCTGCTTTATTTATTATGTACCAGTGGAACTGACCTGAACTCGTCGCTACTCGATCGAGGTTAGGCTTGGCACTTACTAGGTACCGTTGTCGTGTAATGATGCTACTCATTTGCACATGTTTTTGTGTGCAGATCCAGGCACTTCTTATCATCCCCGCTACTAGTTGAGAGTGCTTGATGTTGTACGAAGACTTCAAGGTATATCTGCCGCGTCCGCAGACCTCGGAGTCCCCCTCTATTCTCTCCTATGTCATTTACCTTCCGTACTTCTTTTGTTAGACTCTGGTGTATAGAGATACTAGTTTCCTTCTATAGCTTGTGACTTATGATGTTCCGGGTTTTGGGAAGACTGTGTATTTGTGGAGTATTGGTTATTGTACATGCCGAGCGACATTTTTACTAGTTATTTAGTTATCCACTGCTGTTAGTTGCCAATTTTTACTTTTGTTTTGTTAATTTCTGTAATTTGTTAGGCTTACCTAGTCATAGAGACTAGGTGTCGTCATGACGTTATACAGAGGGAGTTTGGGTCGTGACAAGTTGGTATCAGAGCTCAAGGTTCATAGGTGTTGTGAGTCACAAGCCGGTTTATTAGAGTCTCGCGGATCGGTATGGAGATATCTGTACTTATCTACGGGAGGCTATGGAACAGATAAGAAAAACATTATGCTTATTTGATTCCTTGTCGTGCGAAATTTGTTGACGTCAAAAATTCTAACCTTCTGTATTCTATACTTTCTCATAGATGGTGAGGACCCGTACAGGCGGATTTGATGACCAGGCACCTACGCCCCCTGCTAGAGCCGCGAGAGGTCGGGGCCAGGGTAGAGGCCGAGGACGTCCATGCGGTGCAGCCAGAGCATCCGCACGAGCTGCTACAGAGGAGCCCCCATTAGCTTCAACTGGAGGGCAGGCACCTAAGGAACCTGTTGCTGCACCAACCCTCCAGGAGACTCTACCCCAGTTTCTGAGCATGTTCCACACCTTTGCTCAGGCTGGATTGATTCCACTTGATCCTGCCATATCTCAGGCCGGGGGAGGAGCACAGACTCATGTTGCCGGTACTTCAGAGCAGCGAGTTCAGGTCGACCAGGCCCCAGAGTTCATCCCTATGCAGCCGGTAGCTCCGGTTCAGCACGAGACTAGGACAACAGTTTTTGAGGCGGAGCATCTCAGACTTGAGAGGTACAAGAAGTACCACCCTCATACCTTTAGTGGATTGGCGTCAGAGGATGCCCAGGGTTTTCTGGAGAAGTGTCACCGTATTCTCCATACTATGGGTGTAGCAGAGTCGAGTGGGGTTTCCTTTACTGCATTCCAGCTTAGAGGAGTAGCCTATCAGTGGTGGCGTGCTTCTGAGTTAAGTAGTCCGGATGAGGCAACTTCACTTACATGGACTCATTTCTTGGATATGGTTTTGAGAGAGTATGTCCCTCATAGCCTCAGGGACTCATGGCACGCAGGTTTAAGCAGATGCGCCAGGGTGCTATGACTATGTCAGAGTATGCAGTCCGCTTTAGTGATTTGGCCCAACATGCACCGGCCTTGGTTGCCACAGTTCGAGAGAGGGTTCGTCGATTTATTGAAGGACTCCACCCCAGTATCAGGATTAGTATGGTCAGGGAGCTGGAGATGGATATTTCTTACAAGCAGGTTATGAGTATTGCTAGGATATTGGATGGTATGCTCGTTTGGAATAGAGAAGAGAGGGAGGCCAAGAGGTCTCGAGAGTCTGGCACTTACAGTGGTACTCGTGCCCCAGCTGCAGTTCTCCATGGTAGGGGTTATGTGAGTCACTCCGTTCATTCAGCTCTTCTAGCCGCCAGTGGTATTCTGGTCCCATCTAGGCCCCAGGAGACTTATTATGCACCGCCAGTATCTAATACACCTCATGCATGGGGTGATTTTAGCGGTAAGTCCATCAGACCTGCCCCGAGCCAGTCACAGCAGCCACGCTCTCCAAGAGCTTATTTTGAGTGTGGCGACACTCGCCATATGGTGAGGGATTGCCCCAGACTTAGGAGGAGTGCACCTCCACAGACTTCTCAGGCACATCGTGCTCCATCGGATCCTCAGGCTATGATTCCAGCACCAGCTACCACCCCACCTGCTCAGCCAACTCGAGGTGGAGGTTGCCCTAGAGGGGGAGGACATGCCAGATACTATGCTCTTCCGGCTCGTACAGAGGCAGTTGCTTCTGACTCTGTAATTACAGGTATTATCCTGGTCTGTCGTAGAGACGTATTGGTCTTATTTGATCCAGGCTCTAAGAATTCCTATGTGTCCTCTTATTTTTCCCCATATTTGGGCGTATCTCAGGATTCCTTGAGTTCCCCTGTTTATGTGTCTACTCCTATGAGGGATTCTCTTGTTGTGGACCGCGTGTATCGGTCGTGTTTGATTGCTCTTAGTGTTTTTGAGACCATAGTTGATTTATTATTACTCAGCATGGTAGACTTTGATGTTATCTTAGGCATGGACTGGTTGTCGCCCTATTATTCTATTCTTGATTGTCACGCTAAGACCGTGACGCTGGCTATGCCAGGTTTACCGTGATTAGAGTGGAGAGGTACCTTGGAGTATAATCCCAGCAGAGTTATTTCATTTCTTAAAGCTCAACGAATGGTTGAGAAGGGGTGTGACACATATCTAGCTTATGTGAAAGATATCAGTATTGATACCCCCACAGCTAAGTCAGTTCCAGTAGTGAGGGACTTTCCAGATGTGTTTCCAGCTGATCTTTCGGGCATGTCGCCCGACAGAGATATTCATTTTGGCATTGATTTGTCGCCGGGAACTCAGCCCATCTCTATTCCTCCATATCGTATGGCTCCTCCATAGTTGAAGGAGCAATTACAGGATTTGCTTGATAAGGGCTTCATTCGGCCCAGTGTGTCACCTTGTGGTGCTCATGTCTTATTTGTGAAGAAGAAGGATGGTTCTATGCGGATGTGTATTGATTACCTCCAGTTGAACAAAGTTACAGTGAAGAACAAGTATCATTTGCCTCATATTGATGACTTATTGGATCAGTTATAGGGTGCCAGAGTGTTTTCCAAGATTGATTTACGTTCAGGCTATCATCAGTTGAAGATTCGGGAGCCAGATATCCCAAAGACTTCTTTCAGGACTCGGTATGGTCACTACGACTTCCTTATGATGTCATTTGGGCTGACCAATGCCCCAACAACTTTTATGCACTTGATGCACAATGTATTCAGGCCTTATCTTGACTCTTTCGTCATTGTGTTTATTGACGACATTTTGGTGTACTCTCGGACTCGGGAGGATCACGATCAGCACCTGATGACTGTGTTTCAGACCTTGAGAGAAAAGAGGTTATATGCAAAATTTTCAAAGTGTGAGTTTTGGCTAGACTCAGTGGCATTCTTGGGTCATATAGTATCGAGTGATGGGATCCGGGTGGATCCGAAGAAGGTGGAAGTAGTGCAGAGTTGGCCTAGACCGTCATCAGCTACAGAGATCAGGAGTTTTCTTGGTCTGGCGGGGTATTATTATCGTTTTGTAGAGGGATTCTCATCTATTGCAACACCAATGACCAGGCTGACCCAGAAGGGTGCTCCGTTCAGGTGGACAGAGGAGTGTGAGGAGAGCTTTCAAAAGCTCAAGACAGCTTTGACTACAACCCCAGTATTGGTATTGCCTACAGGTTCGGGGTCTTATACTGTATATTGTGATGCATCGCAGATTGGTCTCAGTGCAGTGTTAATGCAGGACGGTAGGGTGATTTCCTACGCGTCCAGACAACTGAAGGTGCATGAAAAGAACTATCATGTCCACGACTTTAAGTTAGCAGCTATTGTTCATGCCTTGAAGATTTGGTGGCACTATTTATACGGTGTCCCTTGTGAGATTTACACCGATCACCGGAGTTTGCAGCATCTATTCAAATAGAAGGATCTTAACTTGCATCATCGGAGGTGGTTGGAGTTGCTTAAGGATTATGATATCACCATTTTGTACCATCCGGGAAGGACAATGTAGTGGTTGATTCTTTGAGTCGCCGGGCAGTGAGTTTGGGGAGTTTAGCATATCTAGCAGCAACAGAGAGGCCATTGGCATTGGATGTTCAGGCCTTAGCCAGCCAGTTTTTGAGATTGCATATTTCTGAGCCGAGTCGAGTATTGGCTTGTGTGGTCTCTCAGTCTTCTCTTTATGATCGTATCAGGGAGTGTTAGTATGATGACCCCCATCTGCTTGTCCTTAAGGACACGGTCCAACACGCTGATGCTAAGAAGGTCAGTATTGGGGATAATGGTGCATTGGGGATGCAGGGCAGACTATGTTTGCCTAATGCAGATGGTTTGCATGAGTTGATTCTCCAAGAGGCTCACAGTTTGTGGTACTCAATTCATCCGGGTGCAGCGAAGATGTATCAGGACTTGAGGCAGCATTACTAGTGGAGAAGAATGAAGAAGGACATAGTGGAACATGTAGCTCAGTGTCTAAATTGCCAGCAGGTGAAGTATGAGCATCAGCGGCCAGGTGGGTTACTTCAGAAGTTAGAGATTTAGGAGTGGAAATGGGAACAGATCACTATGGATTTTGTTGTTGGACTCCCACGGACTCAGCGGAGGTTTGATGCAGTTTGGGTGATTATGGATAGGCTGGCCAATCAGCTTATTTCCTTCCTGTGATGACTACGTATTCTTCTACGCAGCTGGCTCGAATTTATATCTGCGAGATTGTCAGGCTTCATGTCGTACCGGTATTTATTATCTCTAACCGAGGTACGCAGTTTACATCACAGTTCTGGAGGGCTGTACAGCAGGAATTGGGTACTCGGGTTGAGTTGAGCATAGCATTTCACCCTCAGACGGACGGACAATCCGAGCGCACTATTCAGATACTGGTGGATATGCTCCGCACTAGTGTGATAGATTTTGGAGGTTCTTAGTATCAGCACTTGCCACTTGCGGAGTTTGCCTACAACAACAGTTATCAGTCGAGCATCCAGATGGCACCGTATGAGGCTCTGTATGGTAGGCGGTGTCGGTCTCCAGTGGGTTGTTTCGAGCCAGGCGAGGCTAGATTATTGGGTACAGACTTGGTTCTAGATGCCCTGGATAAGGTGAAGGTGATTTAGAATTGACTTCGCACAGCCCAGTCTAGACAGAAGAGTTATGCGGATCGGAAGGTTCGCGATGTTGTATTCATGGTTGGAGAGCGAGTCTTGCTCCGGGTTTCGCCTATGAAGGGCAATATAAGGTTCGGGAAGAAGGTCAAGCTGAGCCCAAGGTTCATTGGTCTATTTGAGGTGTTGCGGCGAGTTGGGGAAGTTGCTTATGAGCTTGCCTTACCTCCCAGTTTAGCAGGAGTTCATCCGGTATTCTACGTTTCTATGCTCCGTAAGTATCACGTGTGATCCGACTCATGTGTTGGATTTCAGCTCAGTTCAGTTGGACAAGGATCTATCTTATGTTGAGGAGCCAGTGGCTATTTTGGACAGGCAGGTCAGAAAGCTAAGGTCAAAGAACATTGCTTCCGTGAAGGTGCAGTGGAGGGGTCAGCCGGTCGAGGAGGCGATTGGGAGATCGAGTAGGATGTGTGCAGCCGTTATCCTCATCCATTCACCATTTCAGGTTTGTCTCTATGCTCGTTCGAGGATGAACGATTATTTTAAGAGGCGGAGGATGTAACGACCTGACCGGTCTTTTTGAGAATAATAGCCCCGATCCCCTATTAACTGCTTCCCCGTATCGTTTTCTACTTATGTGACTTGTCGGGAGGTTTTGTTTTTGGTTTTGGAGTGTTTCGGGACACTTAGTCCCTAAACGGAAGTTTAACCTTAGGATTTTGACCGTAGTCGGAACTGTGTGAAGACGACTCCGGAATGGAGTTCTGTCGGTTCTGTTAGCTCCGTTGGGTGATTTTGGACTTAGGGGCGCGTCCGGATTATGTTTTGGAGGTCTGTAGCTGATTTAGGCTTGAATTGGCGAAAGTCGAATTTTTGGAGATTTTGACTGGAAGTGAACTTTTTGATATCGGGGTTGGATTTCGATTCAGGAAGATGGAGTACGTCCGTATTTGTGTGCAAAATTTGGGGTCAATCGGACGTGATTTGATATGTTTCGGCATCGGTTGTAGAAATTCAAAGTTTCAAGTTCATAAGTTTGAATCAAAAGGTGATTCATGTTTTTAGTGTTGTTTGATGTAATTTGAGGGCTCGACAAAGTTCGTATGGTATTTTAGGACTTGTTGGTATCTTTGGTTGAGGTCCCGAGGTCCTCGGGTGTGTTTCGGATCATTATCGGATACGTTTTGGACTTAGAGAAATGGCTGAAGTTCTAAGATCTGGTGCATCTGGTTTCCTTATATGCGATCGCGAGAGAGGGGCCACGATCGTGTAGGCTCAGCTGGGCAGAGGAAGTTTTGTTCTTCGCGTTCGGGGGAATAAGGATGCAAACGCGTAGTGGTGCTTCGCGAACGCGTGGAAAATGTCGCGTTCTCGTAGAGTTAAGGAGGCGAAAGTTGGGCCATGCACTTTGCTCATCGCGAACGCGTGAGGACGCTCGCGATTGCGTAAGTCTGAGAGCCAGCACATCGCGTTCGCTTGGTGTTTTGCGCGTTCGCATAGGGTTAAATCCTGGGGAAGCAAAGTTGTTCTTCATGATCGCGAGGCTATTTCCGCGATCGCGATTAAGGAATCACTGGGCAGACTTATATCATTTCAAAACGAGGGTTTGGCCATTTTTATCAAAACTTGAGTTTGGAAGCTCGGAATTGGACGAGATTGTGAGGGATTTTTAGAGACATCGATTGGGTAATGATTTTACACTCCATTTTGGTTATATCCCACTAATCTATCATTAGTTTCATCATTTAATTTCGGATTTGGGGTGAAAATTTGGGGAAAATGGAAAGAAGTTTTTCAACCATGATTTTGGGTTTTGATTGGGATTTTGACATCGGATTTGGATAATTTTGGTACGAGTGAACTCATGAGTGAATCAGTGTTCATATGGTATGTAATTGATTTTGGCTAGATTTGGGCCATTCGGAGTCGGATATTCATGGAAAATGCATCGTTACCGATTGATTCAGCTTGGTTCGAGGTAAGTGGCTTGCCTAACCTTGTGTAGGGGAAATCCCCTTAGGATTTGGTACTATTGTTATATATGAGCGCCATGTACGTAAGGTGACGAGTATGTACACGAGCTATTTGTTGTAAAACCCGATTTATTTTTACTAAGTAGCAACCCGTTTTTCCTTTAATTTGAGTTATTCCTTTTAAATGAGTATTTATCTGTTTTCATTCTTAATTGAGCTATTCCAATATGTGTAGTTTTCCTGTTTAGTCTAATATCGCATGTCTACGTGCTTTGACTGCTTATTTGAACTCTGTGAAGCATGCCTAGTTGATTTCCTGTTTTTCCTTGTTCTTTATCAGTATAACTATAAAAATCTTGCTATTAACAGTTGTATTTGTCGGTTTGAGCTGTGTGTTTACTTTTGAGACTACGAGGTGGTTCCTCAGGAGTTCTCCCTTCACATTTACTTTGGAGACTACGAGGCGGTTCCTCAGGAGTTCTCTCTCCATATTTACTTTCGAGACTACGAGGCGGTTCTTCGGGAGTTCTCCCTACACATTTACCTTTGAGACTACGAGGCGGTTCCTCGAGAGTTCTACCTGTATATTTACTTTTGAGACTACAAGGTGGTTCCTTGGATGTTCTCCCTGCATATTTACTTTTGAGACTATGAGGATGTAACGACTCGACAAGTCGTTTTCAGTAGTACAACCTCGTTCCCCTATTTACTGATCAAATTTTGATTTACGGTTGTTATTTGGCTTTCCGGGGTAATTTGTTTGGGTCCGGTGAGGTTTTGGAATGATTTGGAACACTTAGTTCAAAGGTTTAGAACTTAAGTTGAAAAGGTTGACCGGATGTTGACTTATGTGTAACGACCCCGGAGAATATTTTTGCTAAGGAAATTAAGGTTTTGTGGTGCCGAGGTAGATCAATTAGTACAAAGGTTATAGAAATTTCTCGCGGCTCGGACTTTTTGCGTTGAACAATGCACTGAGGAGTAAAGGAAAATTTTTGGCACAAGAGGACGTTTCTGCGGCCCACTATGCGGTTATAGAATCACTCTGCGGACCGCATAATGGCCGCAGAGTGAGGCAGGTAAGGGGCCGTTTTGGATGCTATTCTGCGGTTGACTATGCGACCGCAGAACAGGTCTGCGGGCTGCATAGTGACCACAAAGCCGTGCAGGTTCTTCCCAGCTCTGGAGATCAATTGTGCGGCCGATATGCGGACCGCATATCCATTCTGTGGTCGCATATGCGACCGCATATCATGTCCGGAGCTTCATTTTTGGGTTTTTATAACCCGACCCAACTTCGATCTATAGCCCTTGAAGCTCATTTTTTAGCCAAAATCTGACATTTTTAGAGAGAAGGGAGAGTGTTCTAGAGAGAGGAAGAAGCTCAAGTGCTTTGTTTATCAAGATCTTGTTCAAGCTTTGAAATCCAACAAGGAAATATCATAAGATGTTCACCCAGGAGGTAAGGTTCTAACCCCTAGTCTTCAATTTCGAGTTTGGATAAAGATGGGTAATTAAGAGTATGGTTCTTGGGTGTTAGAGTATTATTTATACATACACATACCAATATGGTTTGTGGAAAGATTGTTGAGTTCAAATGGGTAAAGATTGAGTTGCAAATGGTAGAAATATTCATAGACTTTAATTAAAGATTTGAGGGTCGAGTTGATGTCAGAATTTTGTGAAATTTGTATGGTTGAACCCGTGGTTGGATGAACGTTCATATTTTGTAACTTTTGTTGGGTTCCGAAATATGGGCCCCACAAGCGATTTTTGGGTGAATTTCGGATTTTTATTGGAAAATTAATATTTCCTTATGGTATTAATTACAATAATTGGTATTGACTGAATCAAATTAATTGTGGCTAGATACGAGGCTTTCAGAGACCAATTCTCGTGGCAAGGGCATAGTGGAATAAAGAATTTTACAGTTTGAGGTAAGTAACAGTTCTAAATTTGGTCCTGCGGATATGAAACCTCGGATTATGTGTTATGTGATTGGTTTTGAGGTGACGCACATGCTAGGTGACGGGCGTGTGGGCGTGCACCGTAGGAATTATGACTTGGTCAAATTCCATGGGACTGTGTAGTTGAATTATCTGTTGATATCCGTACATTCTCTACGTGTTAGGGAAAATTGAGTGTAGACTCGTATTAAAAATCATGCTTAGATATATGCTATTATTATTGGTACCTAGTGGGGTCATTTCTATGGTTGAATTTTATGTTCAAATTTTAATTTCACACTCAGTCATGTTTATTCATTTCATATCATATCTCAGTCTCTGTTGCTATTTATTAAAATATCATATTATCAATTTTGGGCTGATTATCATGATTTCTCAGTGCCCAAGAGACTGGAGAGGTCGGTGACTGAGTAAGGCTGAGGGCCTAATTGTGAGAATATTTATGGATTGGGCTGCACGCCGTAACATGTTTTATTGATTTATGACATGATTGGATTGATATAACGCTTGGGTTGAAGGAGCCTCTCAGGAGTCTGTACAAACCCCCAGTGAGCACAGGTACCTACTGAGTACGAGTGCCGAGTGCGAGTGGCGAGTGCCGAGTTATGAGTGACTGTGAGGAAAGAGTGACTATGAGGTTGGAGTGAATGGGAGGACTGAGTGACTGTTACTCTAAGAGGATGCATTAATTTCATTATTTTCATAGTATTTCAGTTGTCCTATATCACTATTTTGGAAATCTTGGAAAACTATTATTTTATGTTTCGGTCAAATTTGATATGAAGTTTCTGTGAGATCATGCCTACCCTTTTATATTGGAAAGTACTGTATTTTCACTTAGATGAGAAGCTCGTCACTACTTTCAGTTCCTTATTTATTATTGTTACTTGTTGAGTTGGTTGTACTCATACTACACCCTGTACCTCGTGTGCAGATCTAGGTACCTCCGGACACGGCGGTTGCTAGTTTTTTGGAGTTTTATCTGTTGGAGATTATCGAGGTAGCTTCTTGGCATCTGTAGACCTTGAATTTCTTTCCTTTTAGTTTTTGTACTGTTCTATATTTTCAGACTGTATTTTTAGCAGTCAGACTCTATTATCATTTAGATGCTCATGTACTCAATGACACCGGTTTTTGGGAGTGTTTATAATTGTACTTGTGAGATCTCTTCCACTGAAATTAAGTATTATGTTTTCAAATATAAAAGATATTGTATTTTAGCGAGATTGTTAGCTTGCCTAGTATTGAGATAGGCGCCATCACGACAGGTGAGATTTTGGGTCGTGACAAAGGCAGTACCTCGGGAGTTCTCCCTGTATATTTATTTTGGGACTACGAGACGGTATCTCGAGAGATCCTCTGCTGTTTACCCCTGTGTGTTGCACTGTTGCTTTGCTGTGTTTCCTTTTGTTAAATTCTAGTCTCTTATTATACTGTACATTATCCTGCTTTATTTATTATGTACCAGTGGGCTTGACCTGACCTCGTCGCTACTCGACCGACGTTAGGCTTGGCACTTACTGGGTACCGTTGTGGTGAACTCATGCTACTCTTCTGCACATGTTTTTGTGTGCAGATCTAGGTACTTCTTATGAGCCCTGCTACTAGCTGACAGTGCTTGCTATTGTACGTAGACTTCAAAGTACATCTGCAGCGTCCGCAGACCTCGGAGTCCCCCTCTATTCTCTCATATGTCATTTACCTTCTATACTTCTTTTGTTAGACTCTGGTGTATAGAGATACTATTTTGCTTTTGTAGCTTGTGACTTATGATGTTCCGTGGTTTGGGAAGACTGTGTATTTATGCAGTATTAGTTATTGTACATGTCGAGCGGCATTGTTACTAGTTATTAGATATCCATTGTTGTTAGTTGCCAAGTTTTACTTTCGTTTTGTTAATTTCTGCAATTTATTAGGCTTACCTAGTCATAGAGACTAGGTATCGTCATGACGTTATACGGAGGGAGTTTGGGTCGTGACAGTTCCGGTGAAAGCTAGCGAAGGTGA
Organism: Nicotiana otophora; assembly: GCA_000715115.1. Taxonomy (NCBI): domain Eukaryota; kingdom Viridiplantae; phylum Streptophyta; class Magnoliopsida; order Solanales; family Solanaceae; genus Nicotiana; species Nicotiana otophora. The sequence goes on from AWOL01S0031001.1 coordinate 79,222, forward strand.
AGTTAATAGATAATCGGCTTATGAGGGGTATCTATTTGTCATCCTTGTTAGATAAGTATGGGAGTTGAGATTGCCTCCGTTAATGTGTTATGGCAAAGTTTGTAAGACGAGAAGGTCACCTTGAAGGCCGAAAGTGTTATGAAAAGAAAATATTTTCGCTTGATTATATAACAATTGGTTTTGATTTGAAAGGTACTTTCTAAGTGTTATGATTTAAAAACGTGTAGTTCATGTACAAATATCACTCTTGATAATATAATGCATTTAATGTTGATATTAGTGTTGTTGATATACATTGTGATGCTTTGTAGAGTTGTGGATGTGTTGATAGGGTGATTTTGGTGATTATCTGGCAGGTGGATAGGCCCAATTACAGGGGAGACTTTGCAAAAGTTTCTGAAAAATTTGGGAGTTAGTAAAATTTGGGTGCTTAAGATATGTGGAAGAAGAAACGAGTTATGTTAAGTGTTTGGGGACGGACTCTACTCCTCATTCGAGTACGAATGTTATTAAGTGGGGGAGAATGTAACACCTCGGAAAAAGTAATTTCGAAGTACTTAAGCGCTAGTAAGAAAGTTGATGTGCGCTAATTATATTATTTTGTGTGTGGATGAGGACTATAATATAATGGATATCAATTGGATATGATAATAAGTGTACGAGGCATATTATAAGTGATGTGGGGTCTAAGAAGAGCCCCAAGGCTAAGTCAAGTTGAAAATTATATGATGAGATAAAGTTTCAAGTGAGTTCTCACAAGACCTAACTTTAAATGAGCATACCTCTCAAGATATGAAGATTTATATGGTGTATTACCTATCAAAAGAAATTTCTATTTGTCTAGTTTCTAATGATTCAAACCGTTCGTCATTTGGACACTCCTACAAGAAGTTATGGCCAAATTACCAAAGGCTGGAAGAAGGTGATTTTGCGGACAATTCTGCGATCGCAAAAGTGGTTATGCGATCGCAAAAGTGGTTATGCGACCGTAAAACTGATCGCAGACCTAGCCAGCACAGCACAGTTCTGGGCATCGATTCTGCGGTGCATTGTGAGACCAGCATACCCATTATGTAGTCCATTATGCGACCGCAGACCTGATTTTGGAGGGTTAATTTTTCTATTTTTATAACCCGACCCCATTTTAATAAATAGGCTTTGGGGCTTATTTTGGGGCAATTATCTGATAATTTTAGAGAGAAGTGAGACTGTTCTAGAGAGATGAAGTAGATGAAGTATCTTGTTCGTCGAATTCTTGTCCAAGCCTTGAAATCCAATAAGAAATCCCTCAAGTTCTTCATCAAAGAGGTAAGGTTCCATACCCTAGTTTTTAATTTCGGGATTTTGATTAAAAGTAGGTCATAAGAAGTATGATTCTTGTGTGTGAGAGTATTACGTATACATGTATGGATTTATTATGGAAATAGGAGTATGAATCAAGTATTGGAACTCATGGTATAGTGATTTGAAATCCATAAAGTATCAATTTAAATGAATACCCATTGTAGAAATTGAAAAGTGATTAATTGATGAAATTTTGTTGGTTGGGTGAGAATGGTTGGTTACACATATGGTGTTAGGATTATAAGTTGTAAAATAATAATGGTGGGATGTTTTTTTGGTAAATGATGGTAGTTAGAAGAACTAATTTTATGGTTAAAAAATGTATAAATGTATGACCACTAGGTGTTTGGTAAATTGTCTAAATGGCCTAAACTATGGAATAAATTACTAATGTTGGTCCCAATGGATATTGATATTGTAGATTGAAGTTGCTTAGTATAGTAGATCGTTGTAGTATCATTAAGGGGTGAATTTCAATTTCGGATCGTTGGCATTGAATTGAGGAGACAAGAAGGAATTTAGAGGTAGATACGCGTGGAATGGAATTTCCTGAGTATTGATTAGCTTGCTCGACGTTGGGTTCGTCTTGTTGAGGTAAGTAACACTTCTAAACTTGGAGCTGAGGGTATGAACCCTGAATATACGTGTTATGTGATTTTGTTGGAGGTGACGCACATGTTAGGTGACGGGCGTGTGGGCGTGCACCGTTAAAATTATGACATAATTGATTCCGTAAAATTCTATAGTAAACTAATCTTAGCATTTTCCTTGTATTGCCATATGTTAAAGGAATCTGAGCTGAGAATCATGTTAAAATCATGTTGAGGCTATACGCCAGTATTATTGAGACCCAGAGGTCATATTGTTGTTGAATTCGTTTAAATTGAAATTTGAAACTCAGTCATGTTCATCCATTTATATCGTATCTCAGTCTCTATTGTTATTTATTGATACATTATATCATCATTTTTGGACTGATTTTCATGACATTTTTGAGCCCGAGAGACTAGAGAGATTGATGACTGAGTGAGGCCGAGGGCCTGATGGTGAGGATGTTTATGAGATCGGGCTGCACGCCGCATCATGTTTTATTGATTTATGCCATGACTGGATTGTTATAGCGCTTGGGCTGAAGGAGCCCCTCCGGAGTCTGTACACAACCCCAATGAGCGCAGGTACCTACCGATTGCAAGTGTCGAATGATTTGGGAGGATTGAATGACTGTGAGGTATGAGTGACTGTGAAGATTGAGTGATTGGGAGGACTGAGTGTCTGAGAGGATTGAGTTACTGGGAGGACTGAGTGAATTGATGCTCTGAGAGTATGCATATGGTTTTATCACTATATTGTATTGCATTGGCATGCACATTGACATGTAGGCATAGAGATGTACTTTCCTTATGCCATTTAAAAATGAAATTTCCTATTGTGGAAGAAAGTTTTTGGGAAAAATCACAGTTTTCAGACTTACTCATATTTTGGTGATTTCGGTGAAAAGAATTGAATTTTACTATTATACTTGAAAAGAAAATGTTTATTTTTCCAGAACTGTGAACAAGTCGAGCATCTTATTATTGAGTTATTTTTTGTGTTGCCTCAATTTTATTGTTATGAGATGTTATTGGATATGGGTGTGGACTCTGACATTAGTATAAGCTCGTCACTACTTTCAACCTAAGGTTAGGTTTGTTACTTATTGAGTACATGGGATCGGTTGTACTCATACTACACTTCTGCACCCTGGGTGCAGATTTTGGATGTTGATGTTGTTGTGCATGGCGGGAGCTAGCATTAAAGATGTACCTGCGATCCAGTCACAACTGCCTTTTATTTCACACCAGCTTTGTAAATTCAAATCTTAGTAGCTCATGATTTGTACTACCAGCCCTTGGGGAGTGTATTAGAGTCAGTAAAATATTAATTGAATTGTATTGTTATTATTTGGCTTATCTGGCAGATAAGGTTAGGTGCCATCATGACTAGTCGAATTTTGTGTCGTGACAATGCTGAAGTTATTTAGTTCATTTGCTAAAATTTCATACCAAAACATGCTGCAGGTTTGTAACATAGTCTACAGTTTTGTCATGAGTTTTATCTGAAACTTTAGTCTAAACAAGCTGATGTTTTTAGTTCATTTGCTAAAACTTCAGCCTAATCATGCTTAAGTTTTTGTCCTGCAATATGTAATTTTCTAATGAATGTTTTTTAAACTTCATACTTATACATGCTAGTTTATTTTGTTCATTTTCCTAACACTTCACACTAAACATGCTGAAATTTCTATTCTGCAGGATGAGTTCGATTTGCCTTGTTATTACTTTCAATGGGAGGTGGACTTTTGATTACAACTACTTGGATCATGATACAAAACTTGTTCTGGTTAATAAACAAGTATCATTCAATACTTTTCTGAAGAAAATTAATGAAGTTACAGATTTTGATTCAACCAAATATTCACTAAAAATATGGTTTGATATCAAACTAAATACAAGCAAAGGGATGCTTGTAACTTCAGATGAAGAACTCAGAACCTGTATACATTTGCTAACAAATGATTCAGCCTTCAAGAAATGTTATTTTGTCGTCGAAAAAATATAACTACTTTCTGACAGTATAACTGCTTCAGAATCTGCAACATTCAAACCATCTCTTGCATATACAATAGATTCAGAACAACTTGCTAATTATCAGCATGAAGTAGAACAACCAATAATGGAAGTAGACAACGAGCGACAACCTTCTAACATTATAGCTGATCCAGAATATGGAACGCTGCAAGAAATACTTATCGCTATAATAAATTCATACCAGTTTGGTGAGGCCTAACAAGAAGAAGGACAACTAATAATGCAAATAAACAACCAACACACAATCCAACAAAGTGTTTTGTTATCTCATGCAATGATAAGCAACATCCAAGATGAAGAAAATACAAAACTTATACTGAAAACATCATATACAATTGAAGAAAATGCTTAAACTTCTACTGCTTCTAAGAAATCAAGAAAAGGAGTGAGGAGAAAGCTGAAAGAATCTCCATCATATAAAATACTTAGCCACGATGCATTGCCTGAGGAAATAAAAGTAAGATCAACTTTTGAGAACAAGAAGAGCATGACTAAATTTTTCTAAAGCTTGAAGATAAACCAAAAAGTTGAATCCACTGTTGTTAGATCATGTTCAAAGAGATACGAGTTGAAATGCATCGTGGAGAAATGTGATTGGAATATACGTGCTACCAGAATAAAAATTTCCAAACTTTTCAGGGTGATATAATTTCATAACAACCATGAATGCTCGGTTGATACAAGAAAATCAGATCAGAAGCATGCTACATCAAATTTTATAAGTAAGCAAATTTTAGAACATGTTCGGGATAAAAAGATTGAGGTTACACCAGCCTTTGTAGAAAGTGAAATGAAAAACAATTTGTAAGTGACATTGGATATCACATGTCATGGCGCGCTATTCAAAAAGTTATTGCTTGTATAAGGAGAACACCAGAAGAGAACTACCAGATTCTTCCTTCATACATACACATGATGGTGCATAGAAACCCAGTGACGTACACTAGCATAAAAAGAGATGAGTAGAATCGGTAAGCAAAAGAATAGAAACCATCGGTTTGAAGTTTCAAATGTTCCTATTTGAAAACTTCACACCTTATGATTTGTTTTTTTTTTGTGTTTCACCTGTACAGGTTTACTTACATGTTCTTTGCTCATGTGGCATCAATAGCTGGTTGGCGTTACTATAGACCCGTGATTGCAGTTGATGCAACGTTTTTAAAGTCAAAATATCGTGGTGTTCTATTTGTTGTTGTATCAAAGGATGCAAATAATAAAATCTTTCCTCTATCTTTTAGTGTAGCAAATTCAGAAAACAATGATACATACATTTGGTTCTTCGGAAAAATGAGAAAAACAATTGAAGTCTGTCGTGAACTGGTTTTCTTATCAAATAGAAACTAATCGATCGCAAATGGGATTAGACAAATTTATCTTGAAGCTCACCATGGTATCTGCCTCTATCACTTTGAGAAGAATGTAAAGCAAATACATGCAAAAAACACGATAATAAATCTTTTCCAAAGCGATGCAAGGTCATACAAACGTGAAGAATTTAATCAGTTAGTGTCCCAGATCAAAAGTGTTGACAAGAAAACATACAATTACATAATGAAAGAGCCACCAGATAGATGGGCTCGATCGTGGTTCCCACGACGACGTTATGATATGCTGACAACAAACATGATAGAATCAATGAATTCCGTGTTACTAAAAGCGAGAGAGATGCCTCTTTTAAGAATGTTAGATTTCATCCAAGAAAAGTTGGGAGAGTGATTTTACGAACGAAGAAAAAAAGTACATAAAACGTTTCACAAAGTATCAATATGGGCAGAAGAAGAATGAATAAGAAGATAGACTTGGCTTGCAAAATGTTTGTAAGTATATCTATTACCTTCAGAATTTACTTCAGCATGTTTTCTCTGAAGTAATTAACGAATGCATAATCACTTTAGCTTTTTATGTCTGCAGTGATTTACTGCTTACAAATAAAAAAACTTCATACTTTTTCTTTTTTAAGCAATAATACACTAATATAATTTTTTTTTACTTTGTATTCCTTCTTAGGTGTTCAACCTTGATTCAATGTTGTTTAAAATAAATAATGAAGGATTGAAATTTATTGTGGACTTAAATAAGAAAACTTGTGACTACTTGGAATTCCAACTTGATGAATTGCTCTGTCCACACGCAATTGCTGCTATCAATAAGAGATATTTGCAGAAATCTGATTACTGCTCAATATGGTATTCAAGGAAAACATGGTTCAAAACATATGAAGGACATGTCAATACTGTGGGAGATCAAAATTCATGGGATATACCACAAAATGTAGAATCTAAAATCACAAAACCTCCTGATGTAGAGATTCTACAAGGAAGAAGACAAAAAAGAAGAGGTATATCCTTGTGACTGAATCAGTACGATTGAAGTCTACCAAATGCAGTCGATGTAAAGAAATTGGGCATAACAGAACAACTTGCTTGTCTTCTCCAGCACCTCATCCGTATTCCAAGAAACACGTTGAAAAATACTCCAATATTCAATAATTCTTGGGAAAAAAATTCATTCTAAAGGAAGATAGATATTCTGCATTTAGACTTTCATTATTGGTTGATATATGTGAAATATGGTTGTTTTCATAGAAATAAAAAAAATTAAGCTCTTGGATTGAAAAATACTTGTTTATATATTGCTTGAAGTACAAACCACTCATTGTTGTTGGCGGCTTACAGGTTTGGTTGCATTCTAAAAAAGTATGCAATCACTTCAGCAAGAAACAACTGTAAGTGAAATACATATCTTTAACACACACACACAAAACACACATATATATAATAAAAAAACTACACCTTTCTGCATGAAGTATTCATACTGCAGGACAAAACTTCAGCATGTTTAGTCTGAAGTTTTAGCAAATAAACTAAATAACTTCAGCGTGTTTTCTCTTAAGTTTCTAAAAAACTTAATACAAAAATTGCAGACTGCTGGACAAAACTTCAGCATGTTTAGTGTGAAGTTTTAGGAAATGAACAAAAATATTTCAGCATGGATAAGTCTGACTCTTAAAAGATATAGTTACAGCCTTATATATGCCTATTAACGGGAAATGTTTGCAAAACACTTCAACCTATAAAGTGTGACTGTCAAAAGTTATAGATGATAGCTTCAGACCAAAAAAGGTTCAAATTTCTAACTTATATATGCTAACTTCTGCTTATAAGGCATGAAGTTTTAGGTTGACACGTACTATATTATTATATTAAAATGAGAATGCATCCTTTAAAATTGAAAAAAATCATACACAAAAACAAAACAAGATTTTTATTTATATAACATATTACAAGATAAAAACCACACAAAATAAAATAAGAGCCATAAAAAATATTAACAAAAATACAGAAGAAAAACATTAAAAAAAAGGATTTAAAAAACTAAGCATCACCACCATCATCAGAACAATACTCCTCAATTTCTCGATATATCTCATCATCATCTGAATCAGAGATAATTATAGGATACCCGGGCAAAACATCACAAAGTCTCATGAGATCGCACTTCAACTTGTTGAATTGATCACACAACTGATTTTGTTCAATTATTACTCTGTCCATAAGATAAGGAAGAATCTTCAAGCTATTTTCCATCTTGGCATAGTCGTCCCTGATGGGAAACTTAAAAGAATCAAACTGCTGGACAATCTTGTCGAACGAGGTTGAATAACCTTCACAACTGCATTCGAGGTTCAACCTGTTATGGAATAATTCATCGGCAAAAAATTATGGTCTGATTCTTTCCTTATCAGCCTTTATTTACTACCACTTCTGCATAAGATTGGCCATCGGTACGCTACTATTCCAATCAGACTTTAGACTCTCCCACTTATGCATAAGTTCATCTATTGTAAGCTTCCTACTTCCGCTAGCATCAGACATTGTTTTTTTAAAAAAGCTAAAAGGCTATGGATGAATATAAATTTAAAGAAATATGATAGAAGTCTATGGATGACTATGAAATTTTTAAGTGAAAAGATTATTAATATAGCCAAAGTGTGCACTTAATGAATTTAATATCTATAAATGCAAAGGTAACTTTTCAGGTCTGTTTGTTATTTTACGTTCAGAGAAATTGAATGTATTAAGATAAGTAGGTGGTAAAAGACAACAAGTAGGTGGTAAATGCAAAAAGAAATGTAACTTCAGCGTAATAAGTCCACAGTTTTTCTATAGTATAAAAATAACTTCAGCCTCAAAAGCCAAAAGTTTTCACATAATCAAATTGAAAGACTTCATTTACTATTTGTAAATACAAAAGTAACTTTTTAGGTCATTTACTATATGGTCAGGAAAATTAAATGTAAGATGAAGTAGGTGGTAAAAGACGAAAAGTAGCTGGTAAATACAAAAAAATAAGTTTCAAGTTAAAAATAATACCAAAAATCCTGAAGTTTTGTCCTGCACTTTGCAGTTTAGCAATGAGATTTCTCCTAAAAACTTCAGACTAAACATGCTAAAATTGTTTAGTTCATTTGCTAAAACTTCAGACTGAACATGCTGAAGTTTTCTCCTACAGTACGTAATTTTCTATTAATTTTTTTCTTAACTTCATACTAATCCATGCTAAAGATTTTTTGTTCATTACCTAACACTTCACACAAAACATGTTGAAGCTAAAATTTTATGCTAATGTAGCATGAAGTTGTTTCACATTGAAGCTAACTTCATGCTAATGGATGCTGAAGTTATTTAGTTCATTTGCTAAAACTTCAAACATACTGAAGTTTTGTCCTACAGTCAACAGTTTTGTCGTGAGTTTATCCAAAACTTCAGTCTAAACAAGCAGAAGTTTTTTAGTTTATTTGCTAAAACTTCAGACTAAACATGCTTAAGTTTTTGTCCTGCAGTATGTAATTTTCTAATGAGTTTTTGCTAATACGTGCTAAAGTTAAACATGCTGAAGTTTCACAAAACATGCTTAAGTTTTTGTCCTGCAGTATGTAATTTTCTAATGAGTTTTTGCTAATACGTGCTAAAGTTAAACATGCTGAAGTTTCACAAAACATGCTTAAGTTTTTGTCCTGCAGTATGTAATTTTCTAATGAGTTTTTGCTAATACGTGCTAAAGTTAAACATGCTGAAGTTTCACAAAACATGCTTAAGTTCATGATAAAAGAGACAAAAGTATTTGATACAATCTAAGACAACTTCAGACTAATTAACGCGAAGAGAACAAAAATTTAAAATATAGAGATCACATAATTCACAAAAATAATGTATATTAACAAATCCAATTTTGTTTTCACTTAGATCATTGAAACAAATAACAAAAAAAAAATTGTTTTTCATTTATAATTTATTCTCTATCGAAAAAATTCACACAGAGTGTCTTCATATTCTCCATAGTCATGTCCTAGTTGCTCTTCTGGAGTTTCATAACCACTATCTTCTTTCCACTTTGCTTGAGCCCAAAGATTCGTAGCCAATTCTCTCCTGAATGTCAACGCATCACTTTATTTGAATTTGAAGACATCATCTTGCTTCAACCGCATCTCAAGAAACTTAAGAGCAAATATACCACAATCAACACTATAAAAAGAACATGAAAAAAATTGAAGATTAGTTAACACAATAACACAAAAGAAAAAAAGGATAAAGATAAGATGCATGATAAACATATGCCAAACACGTACTTGTTTTCCTATAGGGGCGTGTTTATCCACTTAATCGTAAAACTTTCCACAAAATTTTCCAGATAAGTTTTATTGCATGCGGAAAAATTCAAGCATTTGAGCAAGTGTGGGATCAACCGGGCATAATTTTGGACAAGTTCAACCACACGCTCATTTGGTGAATTGCTCAAGGAATCTTACACATATATAGTTTTGGTTTGAAAGTGCAGCATTTCAAGAAAGTAGTGCATAGATGACTGGCCAACACTTGGCTTAAGTCGAAATGAAAAAAATACTTTTTCGGCAGATGCCCATGAGATACCACATGAAATGTCAATGCCTCTTACGTAGTTGGCCACCTTTTCAGCAGTTGATTCTTCAATAAACCAGGTAAACTTGGTAAGTTCCTCAATCTCCACTTCTTCTTCATAATCCACAGCTTCCTCAATCATCTATTTTTTGACAGCCCGCTTTCTCTTTGATTTGCTCTTTTTCTCTTTCATTTTTCTTTTCTCCTCCTTTCTCTTTTCCTTCCTTATTCTAATTTTCTCCTTCTGTTCATCTGAAGGATGAACACTAGCCAAATACTGATCAAAAAATAAATTTGTTACTGCACACTTTGATTTTGGATAACTTGGAAGGTGATAGCAATATTGTTTGAGCAAGAAATATACGCCCACTTCAATATGCTGCAAATGAACAACAACAAAAAACAATATGTGAACTTAACCACAATATAATTTAAATTAAACAATAAGTTTAGTTAATGAACTAAAAAACTTCAGCATGCATAAGTATGAAGTGATAGGAAATAAACCAAACAATTTCAGCATGTTTGATTTAAAGTTTAGAAAAAAACTCATTACAAAACTAGAGACTCCATAACAAAAACTTCAGCATGTGTAGTCTGAAGTTTTAGCAAATGAACTAAACAACTTCTGCATTTTTAGTTTGAAGTGTTTAGGGAAAAACTCATTGCTAAACTATAGACTGCAGGACAAAAACTTTAGCATCTTTTAGTATAAAGTTTTAGCAAAATGAACTAAAAAACTTAAGCATGCATAAGTTTGAAGTTTACCAAATTACAGTAGAAAAACTTTAAAACAAATATAAGGCTGAAGTTTTAGGAATACAGTTCAAAACCAATTCAAAAAACAAACTTAATAACTTACTTCATCCGCAAGATCAGAGGTAGGGTCCACAAGCTCGGTAAAGAATGACTTTGGAATATCGATTCCAGCTAATCTGAATGGCTTGGAATCATATTCCCTGGAATCCGTCTTCAACCAGTCTGTAAATGTCTGCATCAATCCACTGTCTTGATTGACATAATGGAAGGGACACCTTCGTGTAATCTTTCCTGCTTTCAAATCTTGCCCTCTTGCCTTTTGTTTAGGAATGACGTAAGGAGATTTCAACAAAATCCTCTCAATACGAATCCTTTTCCCTACTTTAGCAGGTTTTCTTTTTGCTTGATGTTTCTGCTACTCAGTCACAACTAACTGTTGCGGTTCAGCAGCAGGGGAAAACTCCACAGCCATAGGGGCAGATACTTGACCAACTCCCTATTGTTCATGATGTTCGTCTCTCTTAACCAACAACAACAACAGTAGAATTACCTTCTGAACCAGTCTCTTGTGTACTACCCAACGAAAAGGAACATAAATTAAAGTTAGGGATATCACTGGTGTCAAGCAAAACATTAGGAGAATTGGACACCTTCCTTCTCTTAAGATTTGGAAGAAGTTGTGATGCATCAGATGAGATCTGCAAAAAACAAGGAAAATATATACATAAATACAACTGATACAAACACACATTAGTAAACAAAAACCTTGTAATCGAATTGTAGCAAATAACTACCCGGTCTAAGTGTTGCGACACAGATGGTGTTTGCATACCAACGGATCCGCTTGCATTACCCTCAGATATGCCTATATCTTCATGCAAAAAAAATATTAAATAATACTGACTAAATTTTAAAAATACTACAAAGACACTTCACACCTGTCTTTGAGCCAACATGTATGAAGAGATGTATTTCTCCTTTTTTATATAGCCAAATGAGCTCACCAATTTTTTTTTTGGTTGCATCGAGTCTTTTTGATTAATCATCAAAAAGCACAAAAAATAAAAATAAAAAAGTATGTAAAATTTCAAACTAAAAATAAATACGTGGATCAAATGTAATAAATTCATGATGTATAGAATACCTTGACGTTTGCGTTCCACTGCGCTATCGCCAGACTGCATACCTTTGTCGATCTCAGCAGCTCCAGCTTCATTCAATGGTGTGGCATCGTCGGGGAGCCTTGGAGTATTCTATGGAAGGATTTTCTCGACTCTATCTTCATGCAATGCAGCATCATCGGAGAGTTTTTTAGTTGTATCAATTGAAGCACCACTATTTCCAACTTTCACTGCATATTTATAAGGGGGCAATATATATATATATATATATATATATATAATATTTATACCTGTAGTGACAACTTCCTGTGTCTCTGCACCTAAAAGTTCTTGTCAAATAGCTAATACTTCCGCAAACGCATTGTCTTTCCCAATAGGAGTACCCACATCACTCGGTGTGTGTTCATCAGTACCAACAAGTTCATGATCTGCATCCGCAAACACATTGCCTTTTACAATATGACTACCCAAAGCGCAAGTCGGTACATGTTCTTCAGTACCGACAACTTCATCATCTGCACCTTTCTTGCTTCCTACATTCTCGGTTGATAACAACTTTGCTTAGTCTATCAACACTAGAACATTCCGCTTCAACTTGCTGTTCGACATATTGAACTTGCTCGAATACTTGAATGTGGCCTTCAAGAGTTGATTCCTCACCTCTTACATTTTCATCTGCGACTTTATGTAGTCCATCATGACAAACATTAATATCAGATTGAGGTTTAGAGGAGTCGTTCATCCTATCATATTGTCGATAGTTCATGAATTCAAAATCGGCATCGCCATCATCTCTTCCTTTTGACTTGTCGACAATCTTAAACAACTTTTCAAACTTCTCATCAAAATATTCCTATAAACAATTACTAACAATGATTATTCTGAATAAAAGAATAACATTAGCAGGAAAAAATGACTTCTCTATAAATAAGCTTACCTTGACTTTTTTCACAACCTCATCCACAATAGCAGATCGCTCATCCCGTCGAAACTCTTGAACAACTTTGTCACGACCCAAAATCCATTAAAGGTCGTGATGGCGCCGGACACCGCTGTCAGGCAAGCAAAAAATAAATACTTAATTTGGTTCTCATTTTAATATTTCTAAAATCACATTTCATTCAATTAAATAGTAAAAGATGGAATTTAAAAAATAAATAATAATATTTTTAACAATTTCAATACAGGACAACCCATAACCACCCCAAAACCCGGTGTCATAAGTGCATGAGCCTCAACAAGGAATGTAAAATAATGTATAACATTTGTCCGGAATACAAATTTGGACAGGAGAAATATAAATACTCTGAAGGAGACTCTGTTGGCTGTGGATCGTAGTATAGAATGCAGCTCACCTAAATCCCCGTAATAACTGCGCATCTGCGCCCACAAGGCCACTAGACATAAATATTCAGCAAGTATAGTATGAGTACGTAAATCAACGCATACCTAGTAAGTATCATGCCTAACCTCGAAGAAGTCGTGACGAAGGGTCGATTTAGACACTTACTATGGGCTATAAATAAAATATCAATGATATAATTAGTCATGGATTACGTAAAACGGTTGTAAGCTCAATATCATAAAATAAGTAAACAATTCTTTTGTTCATAAGCAATTTCCAAATTTATTTTCGTCATTTAACATTTTTGGACCTCGGGCCAATGAAAGCAATATCAAATATTATCAATTCTAAAGATATATCATACGCAAATCATGCCGAGGTCGTACGACCCGCTCCAATATAAATATTTAAATTGTGCATTACCGAGGGTCGAACGTCGCGAACCATAGATGCATCTATTTAACCTGCCGAGGCGTTCGAACCGCTCCACAAAAGAGAAAATACAATTTAAAATAGCCAAATTCAAGATTTATTAAGGGCAACTATTCAAGAAAAATACAAATTCCCATTTTCGGTCAAGAAGAACGAAATTTAACCTTTTAAAGCTCCTTTACCAAGTTTCGATATGATTTAAGCAATTTAAATTAACAAGTAGGATGCAAGCATCGCAATTATAACATGATCTGGGCCCTAGACTACCCGGACATAAGCATATTAGTAGCTACGCACGGACTCTCGTCATCTCGTGCGTACGTAGCCCCCCACAAATAGAAACACATATTGAATTATTTCACCTACGGGGTTAATTCCCTCTTACAAGTTTAGAAAGGAGACTTACCTCGCTCCGAAATTCCACAATCGGCTCCCAAGCCCTGCCATTTCAACAACTCAAACCGATGCCCAATGCTCCAAAACTAGACAATAAATGTGCAAACCCATAAATATATACTCTAATACTCATTATAATTCAATTTACAATAATTCCTAACTCCGCTTAAAAAATCGATAAAAATCACCCTCGGGCCCACGTGCCCGGATTCCAAAATATTTTGAAGATAAACTTTACCCATGACACCATAAACTCAAATATATAATTTATTCCAAATTCCATGTCCAACTTTGTGGTCAAAATCCAAAAATACCAATTTCTAGATTTTTCTTCAAAATTCCAAATTTCTACTAATTTCCATGTCTAAATCCTTATATAATCCAAGTATTTAACTTGCAATAGGTGGGAATCAATTACCTTGACATAGATGACGAAAATCTCCCTTCCAAGAGCTCCAAAAATCGCCCAACCAAATGGAAAATGGGTGAAATGAACCCAAACCCCGCTTTAAAAAAACATTCTTCCTAGCCCGACCTTCGCACCTGCGGTCAAATAGCCGCTTTTGCAACTCCGCACCTGCGAAAATTCCATCGCATGTGCGGCTCCAGCTCAGCCCAACAATCCCCGCATCTGCGCGTCCACTTCTGCGGTCACCAAGCACTTCTACGCTCACGCACTTGCGCGTTTATGCCTGCTTCTATGGCCCGGGCCTTTTTGGCCAGCCTCCGCTTCTGCAACCCTCATGGCCGCTTCTGCAACTCTGCACCTGCGGCCCTAACCTCGCAGGTGTGGTTACACCAGAAGACATCATCCTCGGCATTTCTTCCAAGTCCAAATTCGATCTGTTAACAATCTGGAATCCACCCGAGGCCCTCGGAACCTCAACCAAATATACCAACATGTCCCAAAACACATTACGAACTTAGTCGAGCCTTTAAATCATATCAAACAATGCTAAAACGACAAATCACCCTCCAATTCAAACTTAATGAACTTTAAAACTTCAAACTTCTACAATCGATGCCGGAACCTATCAAATCACGTCCGATTGACCTCAAATTTTGCACACAAGTCACATTCGACATTACGGAACTACTCCAACTTCAGAAATTGGAATCCGGCCCCGATATCAAAAAGTCCACTCCCGGTCAAACTTCTCAAAAACATTGAAATTTCTAATTTTGCCAAATGACCCCAAAATGAACTACGGACCTCCAAATCCACATCCGGACGTGCTCCCAATACTAGAATTGCCTTATGGAGCTATTCCAATACTCGGAATCCCAAACAAACATCAATAACATTAAAATGCACTTCAACCCAAATTTAGAAAATTCTTCCAAAAATGCTAACTTCCATAATAGGCGCCAAAACGCTCCCGGGTCATCCAAAACCCGATACGGACATACGCCCAAGTCCAAAATCATCATACGAACTTGTTGGAACCTCCCAATCCCGAATCCGAGGTCATTTATGTAAATATCAGACCTTAGTCAATTCTTCCAACTTAAAGCTTCCTAAATTAGAATTTTCTTCCCAAACTAACTCCGAACTTCCCGAAATTTAATTCCGACCATACGTACAAGTCATAATACCTTAAGTGAAGTTGCTTGGGGCCTCAAACTGCCGAACGACGCGCTGGAGCTCAAAACGGCCGGTCGGGTCATTACATTCTCTCCCACTTATACATACGTTCATCCTCGAACATGCTAAGAACTGCTCTGGAGTTGTCCGAAATCATTGTTTAATACCTCGTGCACCTACCCGTGCTACCACAACCCAGTTAAGCACATTGGCTCGAGCAAACCCAAAAATCCTCACTTTTATCTAGTCAAATAAGCCTTAGAGCCATATTCCAACATCTGAAATCCTCTACTAGGTTTATTTCCAACATACGAACACCGTATTCATCACTACACGATGCACCAATACATGATTGCATACCTTTACTGAATTCATACCATGCACCGTGTAACTCACATGACCATAATAACATCCTCCGATAATAATAGCCAAAATTCCACGAATCTGATGCCCACAATACACTTCATGACACGTATAAGTCTTGTTCCAACTCTTGAAATGCTGCCACGATGGAAGATATGTGCAGAAAATCATAACCAATTGCCGAGTCAACAAACCATTGGGTTTCTTCTCTTGACAAGGACCATTACCCCATTATGAATCAAATAACGATATTTGCTTTTTAATATGCCTCATATAATTCGATCGCATTGATCCCAGGTGCAATAATCTTGTCTCATCCAGTATAAGTTGTTCCGGCAATAAGCCACCACAAACACTACCAAAGGTCTCATATGATGCCACCATGTTCCTACAATCCAAAAACTCGCATGTGATACATAAGGAAAAATGAACTCCGGAAAGAACTGCTCAACCAACGTGACTAATTAAACAACCGAAAAGATGTTATGAACCTTCCTCAAAAAATGAGAAGCAAAACACACAAGAATAGGTATAGGGAACTGTACTCAGCATTATATTGTTGCGGCGTGCAACCCGATCCAACCATGACACCATTGCGGCGTGCAACCCGATCCAACCATGATATCCATTGCGGCGTGTAACCCGATCCAAACAACATCTCCATGGCAACGTGCCACCCGATCCGCACATAGTAATATATGGGGAAATACCCACCAAGCCAGAAATGTTTATACCTTACGAAATGCCTGAATATCAACCATAAGCGCGCCAAGTGCATAATACAAATCTTGAGAAGACGGGTAGCGTCATACACTATAAAACTCAAGCACAACTAAGGTGCAATATATGATCTGCATCTCGAGAGCCATCCCGCTCGCATAACACCACCGCTACACGGGACCTCAACATATTATACGAATAATCAAGTCGCCTCACAACCCACACGGCACAATAGAGTATTACATGAAGTAGCTAACGACGAAATTAACATCCAACACCCGAATACTCCTCCATAAGGAATGCTATGCTGAATGAACACACCCAGGCTGGTGTAGAGTACACATCCACATTTGTACCCATCAACGGACCCCAAACCGATTCTGATCATACCATGCTTGGGCAAATACCCTCTTAAGGATCCACAATAACCTTTTCCCTATGACACACAAGAACAACCGTCGAATCCGGAACAAACTTCCACAATTCACAATCAACCGAATAGAGCGCCTTTCAGGCCTAAACCCTCACATCAGTGATAGTACCAAAATCTCCATACTTGGTTTCAATCTTTAATCAATCAAGTGACTACAGGTCACACTTATACCGTTTTCCTGTGGGATACACTCCCACGACCTTCCGCACCAGGTAACAAGTCTGCACATCCATACCACTGGCCACACTAATGTTGTAAAGCAAATCAAGAAGCCGCAAATCAGTATACAAAGCCTCTTACACAGAACACCAATCTCAAGTGACGCTAAACACAATACCAGCTTACTCTAAACATCTGAATTCTTCCCTGATCATCCGAGCTCGTGACATTCTTGTCAACACCGAACCGCAACCTTGATCCTCAGCTTCCAATTTTCCCGTGCTGCTCATTGCACCTAACATGCCAATACGCGAGAGTACCAGAATTCCATAACAACCCCAGATCCAATAATAGAATAAACACTTCATCATATAGAAACCTTTTACTTATCTCATTTCAGAAGAACCAATGCAACAAGTAATAACAATTCCCAAACCGCAGAAAATACAATCTTATGTCGTGATTTAAACTGTGATAACTCTTCCGGAAATCCCTTTACACAACAAAGACATACGAATCAAATACCTACCAAATTAACCAAGTTGTGATAGCACTCAAGCCCAAGTGTATAACCACAAACCACATGTATAACTTCATGCTGGAGAAACTGGTCACTTCCATAACCGTGCCGATTCAACCATTACCAACTGAGCCACTTCTTCTACTTTACTCGGGACTTGCCTTAGGAATAATTATAGCTCAATTTAAAACATAACAAACCCAAATCCGCACTCATCTAAGTGACCTTATTTCACGAGACCACGTTGTCTCAAAACCCATGAACTAACTCATACCCTCATGGTGCTCACATTCGCATCTTCAATTGGTACACCCGTTCTGATAATTCCTCTATGAATCTGAAGTTAGTTTCTCCCATTCCTCCAATGTTACACCGCAAGTCGATGATAACATCACTGTGCACACATTCGCATCTTCAATTGGTACACCCGTTCTGATAATTCCTCTATGAATCTGAAGTTAGTTTCTCCCATTCCTCCAATGTTACACCGCAAGTCGATGATAACATCACTGTGCACACATTCGCATCTTCAATTGGTACACCCGTTCTGATAATTCCTCTATGAATCTGAAGTTAGTTTCTCCCATTCCTCCAATGTTACACCGCAAGTCGATGATAACATCACTGTGCACACATTCGCATCTTCAATTGGTACACCCGTTCTGATAATTCCTCTATGAATCTGAAGTTAGTTTCTCCCATTCCTCCAATGTTACACCGCAAGTCGATGATAACATCACTGTGCACACATTCGCATCTTCAATTGGTACACCCGTTCTGATAATTCCTCTATGAATCTGAAGTTAGTTTCTCCCATTCCTCCAATGTTACACCGCAAGTCGATGATAACATCACTGTGCACACATTCGCATCTTCAATTGGTACACCCGTTCTGATAATTCCTCTATGAATCTGAAGTTAGTTTCTCCCATTCCTCCAATGTTACACCGCAAGTCGATGATAACATCACTGTGCACACATTCGCATCTTCAATTGGTACACCCGTTCTGATAATTCCTCTATGAATCTGAAGTTAGTTTCTCCCATTCCTCCAATGTTACACCGCAAGTCGATGATAACATCACTGTGCACACATTCGCATCTTCAATTGGTACACCCGTTCTGATAATTCCTCTATGAATCTGAAGTTAGTTTCTCCCATTCCTCCAATGTTACACCGCAAGTCGATGATAACATCACTGTGCACACATTCGCATCTTCAATTGGTACACCCGTTCTGATAATTCCTCTATGAATCTGAAGTTAGTTTCTCCCATTCCTCCAATGTTACACCGCAAGTCGATGATAACATAGAACACTCCAAGCCCATTTCATATTCCA
Source organism: Nicotiana otophora (assembly GCA_000715115.1). Classification (NCBI taxonomy): domain Eukaryota; kingdom Viridiplantae; phylum Streptophyta; class Magnoliopsida; order Solanales; family Solanaceae; genus Nicotiana; species Nicotiana otophora. Next base: position 98,285 of record AWOL01S0031001.1, read on the forward strand.
CTGCAAAAGATCGATGCTTAACCGTACTACTAGCTTGAAATCCTTAGTCACCGCATTGTCGAGAGTCACCCACTCTAACTTGTTCCCGAATATAATCAAACTCCAAGGCTCTGCTGGCACATGAACACCCTCTCAAAGAAGCAACCGGCTAAATTCATTTCCTTGTACATCATATCTACGCGAGGCATTAACTCTAAGTCTTCCCAAAACCTGAACATAAATTGATAAAATATAACACACATTCCTCAAATCCTTGGATCAAATCACCACTGATGTTCTCCTCCCTTAGTCGTAGCAATCCACTAATATGCTGATAACCATAAACCACACAAGTAGACGACCATGCAATCTAATCGTAGGCGGTGGGGCTCTCCCACTTAAGCTTGAAGCTATCATTACAAGACCCTGTAACCTACTAAGATTCCTTCTTCCTTACTGACATGACCTTGCACAATAGACCCGCCAAATTCTTCGAAATCTTCCTGTCAAACATTTCATGAACATTCTGAATCACTAGCCACATTCACATATTCGACCTCTTACTAGATAACCAGTAGAATTCTTCATAAAAGCTTCGTTGACACCACGCAACTGCCATCCTGCTCACAGAAGATAACTCACCTGTGGAAAGTCCATGTCGACACCTTCCAACGACGCTGCACTGAGTACCATTACTATGAAATCCTTAAACCATCCTGAGCCCGTGCTCATTCACCAGTTGTACGAGCACGTTCACTCCCTATTGACATCAACTAAACGTGCGACGATGCATTCCAATCCAAAGTCATATTGTATCCTTCTTCATATCAAGCAACTCCTTCTTGTCGCACCCATTCTTCCTCAATATAGCAGCCAATATTCCAAATCAAGCACGTAGACCTAGTCATTGTCCACCATGAATCCCAAATCACTCTAACTTCCCCCAAGGAGTGTGTCTATCCCACCATAGAACCTGTATGTTGCTCTACCACTCTCCCACTTTGATCAAACCCTCTCCTTTAAGCAACTACCCGACTTTTGTTTCTCACACTTGGCCTTCTAGAAATTTAACCACCGCAAGACACCTATCACATGTCCTTCCTCATCCTTCGCTGCCCACTTGTTGCCTTAACTCAATATCTATCTCTATATCACTTGAACCAATAGATCACTATCAACTTTAAACCTCCCCGAAGATTATCTTCCTTGAGCCCTCAACACCCGGACCACCAATTAAGTCCTGAAGCACCGCACACTACGATCTCTGACAACCGCTTCCCCGGAACTATTTCACACTACCCTGCCCCGAAGGCAAATTGATGAAGACCATAACATCAGCGAACTTAACACATTCAATCCAGGGTGACGACACAACGTCACAGATGAAAATTCCACCATATTTGAAATACCAAGTCTCGTTACTCCGTCAACCCAAACCTGAACATTCATAGTCCGATTTCCTTTCCTTCGACGGAAATAAAATATTATATCTCTAAATCATGCACTGGGTAAACCTCCTTCCAAGTCATTCACTGCTTCGATGCATAGACAAGCATCCTACCATTACACAAACACGGGGCAATAGCAACGCACGAATCGTCATAACAATTAATGCCAAACCTCAAAACCTTAGGTAATACTGATACTGAGCTGCAACGATAGAACGGCCTTTCGCAAGGCGACGACAATAGCCCAATCAAATACGTAGGGAGAAACATCCTGCACCACATCTATAGTATGATTAAAATTCCTCGATTCCCAATTTATATCAAGCGCTTCACATCGCATAAGACTGAATAGGAAGGGAATGAAGGCATAAGCCTCAAAGGAATCGAATTGCACGATGCAGAATCAAGAAGGGAAGTGCTCCTAACACTCATGTAGCCTCTCGAAGATAAGTACAGATGTTTCCATACCGATCCGCAAGACTCTACTAGACTCGCTCATAACTCGTGAGACCTAAGTGAACCTAGTGCTTTGATAACATGTTTTCACGATCCAAAATCCATTAAAGGTCGTGATGGCGTCGGACACCGTTGTCAGGCAAGCCAAAAATAATACTTAATTTGGTTCTCATTTTAATATTTCTGAAATCATATTTCCTTCAATTAAATAGTAAAAGATGGAATTTATAAAATAAATAATAATATATTTAACAATTTCAATACAGGACAACCTATAACCACCCCATAACCCGGTGTCACAAGTGCATGAGCCTCTACTAGGAATGTATAATAATGTCCACCATCTGTCCGGAATACAAATTTGGACAGGAGAAATATAAATACTCTGAAGGAGACTCTGTTGGCTGCCGATTATAGTATAGAATGCAGCTCACCTAAGTCCCCACAATAACCGCGCCTCTACGCCCACAAGGCCACTATACATATATGTACCCGCACAAATATGTGCATCAAATGTAGTATGAGTACGTAAATCAACGCGTACCTAGTAAGTATCCCGCCTAACCTCGAAGAAGTAGTGATGAGGGGTCGACTTCGACACTTACTATGGGTTATAAATAAAATATCAATGATATAATTCGGCATGGATTACGTAGAACGGCTGTAAGCTCAATATCATGAAATAAGTAAACATTTCTTTTGTTCATAAGATATTTCCAAATTTATTTTCGTCATTTAACATTTTTGGAGCTCGGGCCAATGAAAGCAATATCAATTATTATCAATTCCAAAGATATATCATGCGAAAATCATGCCGAGGCCGTACGGCCCGCTCCAAATATAAATATTTAAATTGTGCATTGTTGAGGGTCGAACGACCCGAACCATAGATGCATCTATTTAACCTGCCGAGGCGTTCGGCCCACTCCACAAAAGAGAAAATACAATTTAAAACAACCAAATTCAAGATGTATTAAGGGAAACTATTCAAGAAAAATACAAATTTCTATTTACGATCAAGAAGAACGAAGTTTAACCTTTTAAAGTTCATTTACCAAGTTTCGATATGATTTAAGCAATTTAAATTAACAAGTAGGATGCAAGCAACGCAATTGTAACATGATCTGGGTCCTAGACTACCCGGACATAAACATATTAGTAGCTATGCACAGACACTCGTCACCTCGTGCGTACGTAGCCCCCCACAAATAGAAGCACATATTGCATTATTTCACCAACGGGGTTAATTCCCTCTTACAATGTTAGAAAAGAGACTTACCTCGCTCCGAAATTCCACAACTGGCTCCCAAGCTCTGCCCTTCCAACAACTCAAACCTATGCCCAACGCTCCAAAACTAGTCAATAAATGTGCACACCCATAAATATATACTCTAATACACATTATAATTCAATTTACAACAAATCCTAACTCTGCTTGAAAGGTCAATAAAACCCACCCTCGGGCCCACGTGCCTGGATTCCGAAAATGTTCGAAGATAAACTTTACCCATGACACCACGAACACAAATATATAATTTATTCCAAATTCCATGTCCAACTTCGTGGTCAAAATCCATAAATACCAATTTCTAGGTTTTTCTTCAAAATCCCAAATTTCTACTAATTTCCATGTCTAAATCCTTATATAATCCAAGTATTTAACTTGCAATAGGTGGGAATCACTTACCTTGACATAGATGACGAAAATCTCCCTTTCAAAAGCTCCAAATATCGCCCAACCAAATGAAAAATGGGTGAAATGAACCCAAACCCCGCTTTAAATAAATATTCATCCCAGCTCGACCTTCGCACCTGTGATAAAATAATCGCTTCTGCGGCTCCGCACCTGCGAAAATTCCATCGCAGGTGCGGCTCCAGCTCGGCCCAACAATCCCTGCATATGTGCCCCATGTAGCGCATCTGCACGTCCGCTTCTGCGGTCACCAAGCGCTTCTGCGCTCGCGCACCTGCGCGTTTTTGCCGGCTTCTACGACCCAGGCCTTTTTGGCCAGCCTCCGCTTCCGCGACCCTCATGGCCGCTTCTGCAGCTACGCACCTGCGGCCCTAACCTCGCAGGTGCATTTATACCAGAAGACATCAGCCTCAACATTTCTTCCAAGTCCAAACTCGATCCGTTAACCATCCGGAATCCACCCGAGGTCCTCGGGACCTCAACCAAATATACCAACACGTCCAAAGACACATTACGAACTTAGTCGAGCCTTTACATCACATCAAACAATGCTAAATACGTGAATCACCCTCCAATTCAAACTTAATGAACTTTGAAACTTCAAACTTCTACAATCGATGCCAGAACCTATCAAATCACGTCCGATTGACCTCATATTTTGCAAACAAGTTACATTCGACATTAAGGACCTACTCCAACTTCCGGAATCAGAATCCGGCCCCGATATCAAAAAGTCCACTCCCGATCAAACTTCTCAAAAACCTTCAAATTTCTAACTTTTGCCAAATGACCCCGAAATGACCTACGGACCTCCAAATCCACATCCGGACGCGCTCCCAATACTAGAATCGCCTTACGGAGCTATTCCCAGACTCGGAATCCCAAACAGACATCACTAACATTGAAAGGCACTTCAACCCAAATTTAGGAAATTCTTCCAAAAATGCTAACTTCCATAATAGGCGCTGAAATGCTCCCGGGTCATCCAAAATCCGATCCGGACATATGCCCAAGTCCAAAATCCTCATACGAACCCGTTGGAACCTTTCAATCCTGATTCCGAGATCGTTTAAACAAAAATTAAACCTTAGTCAATTCTTCCAACTTAAAGCTTCCGAAATTAGAATTGTCTTCCCAAACTAACTCCGAACTTTCCGAAATTCAATTTCGACCATACGTACAAGTCATAATACCTTAAGTGAAGCTGCTCAGGGCCTCAAACTGCTGAACGGTGTGCTGGAGCTCAAAACGATCGGTCGGGTCGTTGCAAACTGCTTTCATGATCATGACCCTTTCTTCTGTTGCATAGTTTTTAACCTCCCTCCTTACCCTCTAGTATAGAAATAGAAACATCACAACAATTTCAAAAAATATAAACACAGACCAAAACTTCAGCTCTAAGAATGTTGAAGTTCACCAAATACAGAACAAAAACTTCAGCGCTAAGAATGCTGAAGTTCAGCAAATGCAGAACAAAAACTTCAGCCAAAATATGCTATAGTTTTACAAATACAGAACACAAACTCAACTCCAAGAATGTTGAAGTTCATCAAAAACAAAACAAAAACTGCAGACAAAAACATACTTTACTTTTACAAAATACAAAACACAACTTCAGCTCCTAGAATGCTAAAGTTCATCACAAACAGAACAAAAACTGCAGACAAAAACATACTTTACTTTTACAAAATACAAAACACAACTTCAGCTCCTAGAATGCTAAAGTTCATCACAAACAGAACAAAAATTGCAGACAAAACATGTTGTAATTTTACAAAACACAGAACAAAAACATCAACTCAAACAATAATGTTGAAGTTCAGAAAAATAAAGAATAAAAATATCACATAAAATATTCTATAATTAGGCAAAAAATAGTATTAAAAACTTCAGATTAAACACACCAAAAAAACTTACACGACATATTGTGTTGACTAATTCATCGTCAAACGCCATTGTAGAACGACTCTGGGTACGAGGTGATTCTCCAATTATAGGAGTTCGATTGGTTCTTTTGATCGACTCCGACTACATGGTGATTCACTAGTTGAAGAAACCAGATTCAATACCTTCAACGAATGCGACTGCATGGTAATTGTCCAATTAAAGGCATTGAATTTATTTTCTCTTTGGTAGGAATTATATCCAATACCCTAAATGTCCGATATTTCTATTTAATAGAAAAAAGTATATAATCAGAAATAAAATAAAACTGATACATCAACATATTAACAAAACTACAGAAAAAAAAAGAAAAATAAAGAACATTAACTTACACATGATTACTAAAGTAATCCTTATGAAGTTTTTAAATTTAGGCTCTCCCAAATATGTATAACATAACATCCTGGGAACCTGAGGGGCATCAAGAAAGTCGTCGTCTTTTAAATACTTGTCCCGAATATCTGGGAAGTACTCATAGAACCAAACACATAATGGATATGGAAATCCGCCTAAAGTATACTCAGTTGAATTATTTTTGTCATAGTTGCCCAAAGCATATTTTATTGAGGTAATAAGCTTCTCATAAGATGCATTACCCCAAAGATAATTAAGACAAGCCTCATCGTCTTCAACAATAGCTGCATACTCCTCCAACACAGTTAATTCATTCTTTCTTCCGAAAAAAATAGACTCCACAACAAGCATTTCCATAAGCTTCACATCATCTTCATCACTCTCACATACGTATTTAAAATTCACATCATCCTTTTTAATTTGATTCTGTATCATATACTCTCGAATGTCCTTCAAGGTCACACCCTTAGACTTTCCAAAATAGCGCTTCAGAATCTTACTCTCTCGTTTAATTAGTTTTTCAATATTATGTGTTGTGATCCTCAAACCGCACATAATGTGAAAGTGTTCAAGGCTGAATGACACATCACAACCAAAAATCTTGAAACTAATGGAATCTCGATTATTGGTGAATACGCGAGAAAGAATCAAACAATGAACCAACTTCATGCTGTAATGGAAATTCTCCATAGTCATAATATACTGAAATGTACCATTATTCAGCTCTCTCCTATTGTGCAAGAGTCAAGAAAATTGCAATTAAACCCTTCAAATCGAGGTTCCCCTTCCAGTAAGCACAATAATTAAACCAATCTCGCATAATATCTCTCCCCTGGTTTTGTAGGTACAGCAACAGGGACGAAAGGAGCTTTACGTATTCTAGGTGCTTTAGGTTCTTTAGGATCTTTAGGTGCTTTGGATTTCGTAGATGTTATCTATTCAAAAATATTAAAGGTTGAAAAAATAACTTCAGAACATTATCAAAAAAATCAGTTAAAACTTCAGCACAATTTGGCTTAAGTTATATTTTAAAGCCATCTAAGTTAAGAGAAATACAGAACAAAACTTCAGCTCTAAGAATGCGGAAGTTCAGCAAATACAGAACAAAACTCCAGCTCTAAGAATACTGAAGTTCATCAATTACAGAATAAAAACTTCAGCCAAAACATGTTGTAGTTTTTACAAATGCAGAACACAAATTCAACTCCAATAATGCTGAAGTTCATCAAAAACAAAACAAAAACTGCAGACAAAACATACTTATACAAAACAGAAAACAAAACTTCATCTCCTAGAATTAAGTTATCCTTAAAGTATTATAAACTTTACACTCTAATAACATCATCTATTTAAGTCTCAAAATTTTTAAAAATTTCAACGTCTCCAAAAATCACTGAAGAATATATAGAATTTTCATAAAAAACACAAACGCAATTTCAAAAAACCTAAAAACACTAATCGTAAAAGTAAAACCTACAAAACTAGTGCATTAATCAAAGTAAACCCTAGGAAACTATTTTAGCACAAATAAAAAAAGGAAATAATTCAACTAAGATTACTATCAGCAAAAAATCCAGAAATTAAATTATAAAACTAATCCTAAATTAAAACCCCATACAAAGTTAATGCAATATACAAAAGCAACCATTAAAATCGTACCTGTGATTATACTTAATGTTGTTGGGGAAGAAACAGTCGCAAAATCAAGAAGAATGGAATGCCGAAAACCATTTGATTTCAGAGAAGAACGAATCAAAACCGCGAAGAAGGAGAGAGAGACATAGAGACAAGAGACAATATGTCGTATACTTGGAGAGAAAGTAGTCTTTTAATAAAGAAGGGCAAAATCATCTTTTTAAAATGCTTTTAACAAAAAAACGGGTACAGATGCAAATAAAAAATTAAAGCGGGTATAAGTTAAAAATGGATGACCAAATAGGACGCCCCATGCAATTTTTAACTTTTCTTTTCCTTCTAAACACATAGTCCATTTTGATTTAAGGATTTTTATTCTGGCCCTTTTACTCTATTACAATTACAGCCTTTAATGCACCTTACAGTCATAACCACTTTCAATTGAGAACTGAGGCTACTGATTTTTCGGAAATTTTTACTTGCACAAGTAGCCACTTATTGTTTCAAGTAAAAAATAATCACTTTTCGTATTAAACAAAAAACTTTGCAGAGATGGCCACTGTCCAAATCGGGTTTTAATTACACAAAAATATAAGTTTTATTTACATGCTGAGATAGGTATACAAATATAACCAAAAGTTTACAAATAGGCAACATTCAAGGAAACTAATAACTTTTATCCTAAAACATGATTTTACACTTATAATCACTTTCAAATTTAGGTCATATGACTCTCAAATCTGACCAACAGTGGTCAGATCTGTGAGATCTAACCTCTTGACCATCAAGGACAACACTTTTCACTGTCACAATTTTCAAATCAAGAAATCCGAACGTCCTAGCAGACATTTACATACCAATTTACATCTAAATAAATTATTTAATCACATACAACAAGCTACTACAACATACTAGTTAGAACGCGTCCCAAATTAATTAAATTATATTTGATTTCAATCTGAAATTTACACTAGAAGTAGAGAAGTACCTATTTCAACAGTAAAGAAAGAAAAACACATAAAATTTATTTCTGGCCTTGTAAGCAAGAACCACCAGAAACAACAATAATCCAACAGTAACCGATGAGTAGAAACAATCATAATCCTCGAGAAATCAAACCCCGATAAAATCAAACTAGTGATGTTGAATTCCCAGATCTTTGAATCCCAAGTTAAAAATAGAGAAACCAGAAATTTGTGAGGTATTTTTGAAAGCCTTCAAACTGACGAAATTACTTTTTGTTGCTAAGTTTTCAGCCTCTCCCTGTCACAACTCAAAGTTCCTCCTTAGGAGTCGTGATGGCACATAGTCCCTAATATATACGGGTGAAATCGGACCCATAAGTCGGTCCAGTTTCCGATAAAATAAACCGAGTAAGGAACGCGATGACAAGGAACCGGAATCGAGGTAAGGGACTCATCGAGTCAGGCACCGGGGGCACGACGCCCGGCCTCGATTATATCGAGGTCATGACCCCGGAATCGGTCCAAATCCCAAAAGACTTCGGAGAGCATTATTGTGCAATCAAACACGACTAACGGAAGGCCGTAATATCCGTGACCAACCGGGTATCACGGCACGGATCTCGGCACGTACCGGCGGGAATCCAGTATTAGTTAAACGAGAGATTTTTACCTTTTATAAAATTGTACCTAGAGTGGGATTCCCCTACTATATAAAAGGTGGGGTGGGGGTCCAATTATTCATTGAAGACATTGTAACACGCATCACAAAGCAATATACTATTATTGTTTTTGTTATTTATAGCTCTTACGTTGTTGATCATGTAACGACCCGACCGGTCATTTTGAGAATTAAAGTCTCGTTAGGCGGCATAAGGTCTCGAGCAGCTTCGTATTATGTGCTATAACTTGCATGTATGGCCGAGTTCAGTTTTCGGATGATTCAGGGTCAATTTTGAAGAATGATTCTTGTTTTAGAAGCTTAAGTGGTAAGAGTTAATCGGAATATGACTTATGTGTAAACGACTCCAGAATGGGGTTTTGATAGTTCCGATAGCTTCATATGGTAATATTGGACTTAGGTGTGCGTCCGGATTTGGATATGGAGGTCCGTAGGGTAATTTGATGCATTTTGGCAAAGGTTGAAAAAGTTGAAGTTTTGGAAGGTTGAGAGGTTTGACCGAGAGTTGACCTTGGTGATATCGGGGTCGGAATACGATTCCGAGAGTTGGATTAGCTCTATATGTCATTTGAAACTAGCATGCAAAATTTAGCGTCATTCCGGGTTGATTTGATATGTTTCGGCGTGAGTTTTATTGGTTAGGAGATTTGGAAATTTATAAGCTCGATTCGTGGTGCGATTTATAGTTTCGACATTGTTTGATGTATTTTGAGACCTTGAACGGGTCCGTATTATGTTATAGGACTTGTTGGTATATTCGCACGGGGTCCCGAGGGGCTCGGGTAAGTTTCGGACGAACTTCGGATCAATTGAAATTTTTTTGGGTGAGGCTGGCTTGGGCTGAGTTCTGGTGTGGTCGCACCTGCGGACCACGGGGTGCAAGTCCGATGGTCGTAGGTGCGATGATGGAGGCTCAGAAGCGAGTAAGGATGGGCTTGGGAGGCTTCGCAGGTGCGGGAGATGGGCACGCTCCTTCGGCTTCGCATAAGAGATATACTGGTCGCATAAGCGACTTGTTGCGTAGAAGCGACTTGGGGTGTCGCACCTGCGGTTGCACTGAAGCAGAAGAAGGTCCGCAGGTGCGAGGGGTTGGCTGTTGAGTGGAATCCGCAGATGCGAAAATTTGCTCTCAAATGCGAGTGCGCAAGTGCGCAAATCCTGTCCGGAAAAGTAGAAGGCGCTGGGCAGAACATATATTTCGAAGGGGTTTGAGGATTTATTCATTTTTGGAGTTGTAGACCTCGGTTTTGGGAGATTATGCGTGGGTTTTTCTAGCAACTCATTGGGATAAGTGTTCTCTACCCGAATCTTGTTATTTTTCATGAATCCATTGCTATTTTTATTATTTAATTAGTGAATTAAGTTGGAAATTTGGGAAAAATTTATAAAAATCTTTTAAAATGTAAAATGATGATTTGAAGGACGAATTGATATCGGAATTTGGTAATTCTTGTATGGTTGAACTCGTTATCGAATAGGTATTCAGGTTTTGTAATTTTGGTCAGGTTCTGAGATGCGAGCCCAGGTCGACATTTTGGAGCGATTTTTCAATTCCTAGCTATAGTTATTTAAATTAGTTTCCTATAGTTATATTATAGTATAAAATTGTTTTGGCTAGATTCAAGTCGTTCAGAGTTGGAAAATCGGGAGAAACGGATTAGATTGATTGAGCGTGGTTTGAGGTAAGTATCTTGCCTAACCTTGTGTGGGAAAACTACCCCTTAGGATTTGATTCTTTGGTGCTAATTGTGCCATGTGAAGTCTGCGTAGGCGAGGTGACGAGTACGTGCTCGGGCTTATTTGTGGGAATTTTTTAGGGCTCTTAGGTCCTTATGTTCATTAGATATGAAGTTATTTTTTTTATGTTAAATCCCCCATTTACTAAATTCACCCTTACATATAATTGGAAGTAATTGCTCCATATTTTACCGTTATTGCCGATTAAACTCTTATGTGCCTTGACTGAAGTTGTTGCCTCTTTTATTGCTATGCTATCCTTCTCATAATTGTTTATCCTTGATTGAAGTTATTATTAATTTTTTCATAATCTACTTATCCTTAATTGAATTTGCTGAATTTCTTCCATAATTGCTCCACCCTAAGTGAAGATTTGTTATCCCTTATCATTGTTGACTTATCATTAATCGGAATCATTGATTCATGTTATCCCTCTTATCATTGAATTGTACTTATGTGGTATCATTGCTACACATTATCCCTTCCTTGTTGAGCTATTGCTATGTTGTACCATTATCTCCTGTTGTGTCTTTTCTTGTGAGTTCGTTCTTCCGCCTTTTTGTGTTCTAGAGTTCTTGAGTTGAATTACTTGTTGTACTCTTGTGTTATTGTCGTTGTTGTTGTTGTGGTATTCAGTGTCGTGTGGAATGAGGTTTCTATTTTGCGGATGTTATTGTGGCACGAGGTTTCTGCCGTGTGGATATTATTATGGCACGAGGTTTCTGCCGTGCGAATGTTATTGTGGCACGAGATTTCTGCCCTGCGGATGTTATTGTGGCACGAGGTTTCTGCCGTGCAGTTGTTATTATTTGCATGAGGTTTCTGTCGTTCCGTTGTGATTTATTTACGATTTTAGAGGGAGGGCTCTGTTGTAATTTCCCCCTTTTCTGTGCACTTGTCTTTGATTGTTGTTTTCTTAGCATACTATTAATTGTCTTCCTCCGTGTTGCATTATTTGTTTGGTTCTGTGTAGCTAACTTTGTTGTGCTAGTCGTTGTTTCAACTTCATTGCTGCTTTTAGTACTCTGTACATTTTTTTTTGGGGATCGTTTCTCATGTGCCATTCATTGTCTCTACTCTTATCGGTTGACTTGAATTGTAGTAGCACACTTGCACAAGCATACACGTAGTTAAATCACCCTATAGATTTAAGAAGAGTAATCATGATGTTGTTGTAATAACCCAGCCGGTTGTTTCGAGTATTACAACCTTGTTTCCCCCATTTACTTCTCAATTTATGCCTTACAGCTGATTTATGACTTACCGGGTTAGTTGGTTCGGGTCCGAAAGGATTTCAGTGTGAAATGAGACACTTAGTCTCTTAATTAAAAATATAAGTTGGAAAAGTTAACCGAATATTGACTTATATATAAACAACCTCAGAATTGAATTCTGATGATTTCAATAGTTCCGTATGGTGATTTTGGACTTAGGAGCGTGTCCGAAAAATTATTTGGAGGTCCGTAGTGGAATTAGACTTGAAATGGCGAAAGTCGAATTTTTGGGAAGTTTGACCAGGGGGTTGACTTGTTAATATCGGGATCGAAATCCGATTCTGAAAATTGGAATAGCTTCGTTATGTCATTTATGACTTGTGTGCAAAATTTGAAATCAATCAGACGTAATTTGATAGGTTCCGACATCGTTTGTAGAATTTGGAAATTTCAAAGTTCATTAAGTTTGAATTGGGGTATGATTCGTGTTTCTAGCGTTGTTTGATGTGATTTGAAGTTTCGACTAAGTTTGTATGATGTTTTAGAACATATTGGTGCATTTTGTTAAGGTCTTGAGGGTCTCGGGTGAGTTTCGGATGGTTAACGGATCAAATTCGGACTTAGAAGAAAACTGGAAAATTTATGTCTTCTAGTGTGATCGCACCTGCGAGAAATTGGCCGCAGGTGCGATGCCGCAGATGCGGCTCTTGTTGCGCAGAAGTGACTCACACAGGCACGGGCGAAGGTGCGCAGACGCGGCTCTGCAGGCGCGAGCGATGGAGCGCAGGTGCGGAGTTTGGGAAACCAAGTGGCTTCCGCAGAAGCGGAAATTACACCGCAGAAGCGGTCCGCAGGTGCGGATAGTGGGTCGCAGGTGCAAAAATCGTGGGCAGTGTACAAAATAGAGGGGTTCCGACATTGTTTTGTCATTTTTGACATTTTAAGCTCGGGTTTTGGAGATTTTTGAACAAGAAATCACTGGGAATCTTGAGGTAAATCATTTGTGATCATTTCTACTCCATAATATTTAATTGTCATCGAATAATCCGACTAGATTACATGTTTTTGATGTGTAAATCGGGAATTTGAACCTACGGATTTGAAAATAAGATTTGAGGGTTTGGAGATCGAGTTAAGGTCGGATTTTGGTAAAATTAGTATGGTTAGACTCGTGGTTGAATGGACTTTCGGATTTTGTAACTTTTGTCGGGTTCCGACACGTTGGACCTACAGGCGATTTTTTGGTGAAATTTTGAATTTTGATGAAAATTTTGTATTTTCTTATGGAATTAATTCCTATAATTTTTATTGAATGAATCAGATTATTTGTGGCTAGATTCGAGGCGTTGGGAGACCAATTTATGAGACAAGGGCCTAGCAGAGTAAACAATTACGCTGTTTGAGGTAAGCAACACTTCTAAACTTGGTTCTGAGGGTATGAATCCCCGAATTTGGTATGATATAAATTGTTTGAAAGTGATACACACGATAGGTGATGAACATGTAGACGCGCACCACATAAATTGTGTCTTGAATAAATCCTCTGAAGTTGTAAAATTAAAGAATCATGTTATTATCTGAACATATGGCACGTGTTAGAGGGATTGAGCTGAGGCTCGTGATAAAGATCATGTTTAGGCTATGTGCCGATATTTTAGGACCCATAGGGTCATGTTGCTATCGAATTAATTGTTTCAAAAATATACATTTCACAATCAGTCATATTCATCCATTGTGAGGATAATTATGGGATCGAGCTGCGCGCCGCAGCAGGCTATATTGGCTTTTATATATATTATTATTGTTCTGGATCGGGGCTGCCCTCCTGCAGCAGGCCATAATGGCTTTATACATTATTATTATATGGATCGGGGCTTCCCGCCTGTAGCAGGCCTTATAGGCTTTACTATCATTTGGATCGGGGCTGCCCGCCTGCAGCAAGCCTTATAGGCTTTACTATTTTATGGATTGGGGTTGCCCGCCTGTAGCAGGCCTTATAGGCTTTATTATTATACGGATCGAAACTGCCCGCCTGCAGTAGGCCATAAAGGCTTTATATCACGGTTGGGCTGAAGGAACCCCTATGGAGTCTGTACACACCCAGTGAGCGTAGATGATTATGTATATTCGGGATGGATTTCCCAGGGCATGGACTTGCCTTACTTATTTATATTGTAATGAGTTTACCTGGACATGGATCTTGTCCGAATCAGTTATATTTGGGGATAAATTACCCCAGGGATGGATTGGCCTTGTACGGTATTGAGTGACTGACGGTCAGTCGATGTGTATATATATACGGGTTTGAACACCCCTGGTCTGGATTGGCCATAAACAGTACCGAGTGACCGAATAATTTGTGACTAGTATTTACATGAGGTCTTTCTATTGAGATGTCACATTCTTCATATCATGCAGTATTGATCTATTTAACTTGTACCGAGTGTAACTGTTGAACTTGAAAGCATGCCTACATATGTGTACCATTATTTATACTGGACTGTACTTGTGAAACTCGTCATTTCTTTCAGCCCAGAGGTTAGTCTTGCTACTTATTGAGTTAGTTGTACTCATACTACACTCTGCACCTCGTGTGCAGATCCAGGTGTTCTCGGATACGGCGACTGCTAGATTTCAAAGTTAATTCTGTTGGGGACTATCAAGGTAGCTGCTTGACATCCGCAGACTTGATTCCTTTCCTGTTTAATTATTGTATTGTTCTATATTTTTAGACAGTGATTTTTATCCGTCAGACTTTGTATTCATAATAGATGCTCATGTACTCAGTGACACCAGGTTTTGGGAGTGTTTATATATGTATTTGTGAGTTTTTCTTCCGCTAAAGTTAGATATTATGTTTTCAAACTTAAAAGATATGTGGTTTATTGAGATTTTCGGCTTGCCTAGTATTGAGATAGGCGTCATCACGACGGGTGGGATTTTGGGTCGTGACAAGTTGGTATCAGAGCCTAGGTTTCATAGGTCTTACGAATCATGAGCAGGTTTAGTAGAGTCTTGCGGATCGGTACGGAGATGTCTGTACTTATCTTCGAGGGGCTGCCGAACCCTTAGAAAATTTCACTTTATTTTATTCAGTCGTGCGAACCTGTTGATTCCTAAAACTAAACATCTTGTTATTCTATTCTCTCACAGATGGTAAGGACACCTACTACCGGATCGGACGGTCAGCCACCAGTGCCACCAGTTAGGGCCGCGAGAGGCCGGGGCCATGGTAAAGGTCTAGGTGTAGCTCGTACCACACTGGGACCAGCATGTGTAGTACCACACGTTGCACCAGCTCAGGCACCAGTTTTGCCCATTGAGATTCCAGGCCATCAGGAGACTTTGGCCCAGATATTGACACCTTGCACTAGCATTGCCCAGGCGGTTTCGGCTCAGGTTGTACCTGCCACTTCTCAGGCCGGGGGAGGTACTCATACCCCTGTTGCCTGTACTCCAGATCAGGTAGTACATGAACTTCAGATACTGAGGGCACTACCAGCCCATCCAATTGCAGCCGCTCAGGCCCCGGTAGTCCCTGTTATGGAAGCTGATGAGCAGAGAATACTTGAGAGATTTGGGAGGCTTCAACCTCCATCAGAGGATGCCCAGGATTTTTTGGATAAGTGCCAGCGGATGCTTCGGACAACAGGTATCCTGGAGACCAGTGGGGTCTCGTTCACTACATTTCAATTTTCTGGGGCTGCCCTCAGATGATGGGAGGCTTATGATAGGCACAAGCCGGTTGGTGCAGTACCACTTACATGGCAGGAGTTATCCGTTCTCTTTTTGGAGAAGTTTGTGTCGCAGTCTCGTAGAGAAGAGCTGCACAGATAGTTTGAGCAGTTATGTCAGGATGGCATGGTCGTGATGCAGTACGAGATGAGATTTTCTGAGTTGGCTCGTCACGCAGTTTGGTTGGTTCCCACTAATAGAGAGAGGATTAGAAGGTTAATTGATGGCCTCACGTATCAGCTGCGGTTTCTTATGACTAGGGAGAGGGTATCTGGTGCCACTTTTGACGAGGTGGTTGACATTTCTTGACAGATAGAGTTGGTCTGTATCCAGGAGCGCGGTGACAGGGAGGCCAAGAGGCCTCGAGGTTTGGGCGATTTTGGTCGTATACCTTCTGTGGGACAGTTGTACCACAACAGGGGTCGTCCAGTTCACCGTGGTGCATCATCCAGCCATGGCTCATATAGTTCTCATCAGGGTCAGTCATCTCTCAATGCACTTCTATCCCCGAGTACGCCTCGTGCACCATCAGTTCAGGGATCATCTGTACCAGGTTCTTCTGGTAGTTATTCTGGTTCTCGAGGTCCGCCACAGAATTCGCCACTATTCTTCGAGGGGGAGTGCTATGAGTGTGGAGAGCTGGGCCATGTGAAGAAATATTGTCCCCGCCATACACGAGGTCCAGTTCAGCAGAGGAGTCAGGCTAGTACTTCTGCACCGGTTGCTCCACCACCCGCTCAGCCCGCTTGGGGTGGGGCTCAGCCACCTAGGGGTTGCCCAAGAGGGGGAGGCCGATCAGGTGGCAGTCAGGCCTATGCTCTTCCTACCAGACCAGATGTTGTTGCTTCATATGCAGTGATCACAGGTATTGTCTCAGTGTGCCACGGGGAGGCATCTATATTATTTGACCATGGTTCCACATATTTGTATGTTTCATCATATTTTTGTTCATTTTCTGAATATGCCACGTGAGTCTTTAGTTTCACCTGTTCATGTATCTACGCCGGTGGGAGATACTATAATTGTGTACCGTGTGTATCGGTCGTGTGTGAAAATATTTGGGGACGAGACCAGAGTTGATCTTTTATTGCTTAGTATGATCAATTTAGATATTATTCGGGTATGGTGATATATCAGATGTTTTGTTATATGGCTTTGGGCCAAGTGGGGGAGTCTGCTATCTACGATTTGATAGCGCGATTATGTGCGGTATTGGTTTCGGTTCGAGGTACACTTGTGGATTAGTTATGACTTGTAGAGGTTGAGACCGGGGATGACTTAAGTAAGGAAATTTCTGGATACGGGTTATATTGCGCTTTATGAGTATATGCAAATCGTGGGATGAGTGAGTTGTTATTTGTGAATGATGTAGTGCACACAAAGTATGAATTTGATAGGTGGTATTAAAGTAGAGTTACTTCTTTGAGTGTTGTTGTGCTAATGGGGCACGTGTCTTTTGGCATATTTGGGCGGTATAATGTGGAATTGAACAAATGGGGTGACTCTCGAGAAAGTTCTAATTGATTCGAGGTTAATATATAACAATTGAGAATTCTTGGCGGATTTGTTTATGGAAACAATCTGAGATTTAAGTTGGATGGTGTCGAGACTTGTGGCATTTTCGTATATCATTATAGGTTTTATATTTCGGTATCAGGAGGGTGAATAAAATGGCCTTAGACTAAAATAAGGTATTTTCAGAGTGGGTGTTTCGGTTGTGGTATTTATAGGGGTAATTATGATGTGGTGAGACTTTATAGATGTTTTGGTGGCAATATTCTTGGCTTTTGGTGACCTACATGGTTTGGTCGAGTTAGAGGAATTTAGTTCTAATAGCTTGGTTATGTGCAAATGGATTTCAAAGTATTCTTGATGGTTTCTACCATGGTTTGAACAGGATATTTTCTATTGGTGTGGGAAACGTGTTGTGTATTGTGATTTCCTCCTGGAAGGAAGCAAGAGGAAGGTTTCTAACTAATCGAGTATGTAATTTGCTAGTAACTCAGAGTTGATAATGGGATTCTTGTACTTGTCACATGATGGCATAATAGATGTGGTGTGTTGTGCGAGATTAGGATTTACATGTACAAAATGACAGTTCAGTCTTGAAGAGAAGGTAACGAATGTTGGATAGGATGGTTAGTTTCAGATATTTCGTTGAATGTGATAATTGCTCGGTAATTCCTGAGAAGGGTGCGCATTTCAGAAGGCGCATTGTGTTTTGACTTACAGATGTTCTTCGGTATTGCAGTACTCACCTAGTTGATAGACTGCTGATATTCAGATTATTGATATGTGGCACGGAAGAATTATGAAAATATTCCTAGAGGGTTGATCATGCATGAAGGATGTGATAGTCATTTGAATACTGGAGTTGTGATCAGTTACGATGGTTCATGTGTACTTATTTGATTGCTCCTGTATGATATGCTTGGATTAGAAGCTTGTGACCATGCCAGGCGGATTATGTCGTTGGCACGTGAGTTATCTGTGCGGATTCATATATTGATACTATAGCAAGTGAGTTGTCTATGAGAGTGATGTTAATATGAGCTCTAGAAGAGCTGGTTGCTGTTGTTAAATTTGTGTGTCTTGGTTATACTATATATAATGAGCTTATAGCATTACAGATGTGGTGGTTCTTGTTGAACTTACAATATGGTTCTCTACTTTGAGATATCTTCCATTTTGGGTACAAGGTTGCACAATTGTGGATTGTGTTGTATTGTTGTGGCATGTCAATGTGATAGTTGTGTTTAATAATATAAGGTTATTATACCTAGAATGGGTACTATCAGGTTTGATTACGGTATACTGGAAGGATAATATTGAAAGTCGGTTTAGCGAGTGATTATGGTTCTGGTTGGGGCGGGAGGGCTCCATGACTTGTCGATCTGATAAGATGTTATAAGATTTCGCGTGTTTCTTTCATTATCAGCAGTGTGCGAAAGTTTTAGAACGAGGTTTTGTTTGATATGGGGTTTAATACTATTACCGAGTTACTTTGGAGTAGTTAATGTGATCGAAAATGGTACTGCGAGCATGCGAGTTCTGTAGTATGTTATGTGATTATATCTAAGGTTATGGTTATGGCTTAATACAGCTTGTTCATACTCAAACATCGTGTTGATGTGAGATTCAGGTCTTGAAAAGAAATTCTGAATGTTGGAAATTAAATTTCAAGGTTTATGAGCTAAGGTTGAAGTAATAATTTTTAATTATGTTGTGTTGTCAGGACTATAAAATTTACACAGAATAGGGTGTTATGGGATCACCCCCGGGTACGTACGTGGTAAGATGGAATAGTGAGTTGATGGCATGGAAACAACTCTTAGAACGTTCGAGGACGAACGTATATTTAAGTGGGGGAGAATGTAACGACCCGGCCGGTCATTTCGAATATTACAACCTTGTTTCCCCTATTTACTACTCAATTTATGCCTTACAATTAATTTATGACTTACCGGGTTAGTTGGTTCGGGTCCGGAAGGATTTCAGAGTGAAATGAGATACTTAGTCTCTTAATTGAAAATATAAGTTGGAAAAGTTGACCGGATATTGAATTATGTGTAAACAAACTCATAATTGAATTTTGATGATTCCAATAGCTCTGTATGGTGATTTTGGACTTAGGAGTGTGTCCGAAAAATTATTTGGAGGTCTGTAGTGGAATTAGGCTTGAAATGGCGAAAGTCGAATTTTTGGGAAGTTTGACCGGAGGGTTGACTTTTTAATATCGGTGTCGAAATCCTATTATAGAAATTGGAATAGCTTCGTTATGTCATTTATGACTTGTGTGCAACATTTGAGATCAATCTGACGTGATTTGATAGGTTCAAGCGTCGTTTGTAGAATTTGGAAATTTCAAAGTTCATTAAGCTTGAATTGGGGTATGATTCGTGTTTCTAGCATTGTTTGATGTGATTCGAAGCTTCGACTAAGTTTGTATGCTGTTTTAGGACATGTTGCTGCATTTGGTTAAGGTCCCGAGGGTCTCGGGTGAGTTTCGGATGGTTAACGAATCAAATTCAGATTTAGAAGAAAACTGGAAAATTTTTGTCTTCTGGTGTGATCGCACCTGCAAAATATTGGCCGCAGGTGAGATGCCGCAGATGTGGCTCTTGTTGCGCAGAAATGACTCGCGCAGGCGGGGGCGAAGGTGCGCAGACGCGGCTCCACAGGCGCGGGCGATGGAGCGCAGGTGCGGAGTTTGGGAAACCAAGTGGCTTCCGCATAAGCAAAAATTTCACCGCGGAAGCGGTTCCGCAGGTGCGGATAGGGGGGTTGCAGGTGCGAAAATCGTGGGCAGTGTACAAAACAGAGGGGTTACATTGTTTTTTTATTTTTGACAATTTGAGCTCGGGTTTTGGCGATTTTTGAGCATGAAATCATGGGGAATCTTGAAGTAAGTCACTTGTGATCATCTCTACTCCATAATATTGAATTATCATCGAATAATCTGACTAGATTACATATTTTTGAGGTGTAAATCGGGAATTTGAACCTAGGGATTTGCAAATAAGATTTGAGGGTGTGGAGATCAAGTTGAGGTCGGATTTTGGTAAAATTAGTATGGTTAGACTCGTGGTTGAATGTGGTTTTGGATTTTGTTACTTTTGTTGGGTTTCGAGACGGTGCCCCACAAACGGTTTTTGGGTGAGATTTCGGATTTTGAGGGAAACTTTTTATTTTCTTATGGAATTAAGTCCTATAATTGTTATTGGCTGAATCGGATTATTTGTGGCTAGATTCGAGGCGTTGAGAGACCAATTCAAGAGACAGGGGCCTAGCAGAGTAAAGAATTACACGGTTTGAGGTAAGTAACACTTCTAAACTTGGTTCTGAGGGTATGAATCCCCGAATTTGGTTTGATATAAATTGTTTGGAAGTGACACACACGATAGGTGATGAACATGTAGACGTGCACCAAATAAATTGTGTCTTGAATAAATCATGTGAAGTTGTAAAATTAAAGAATCATGTTATTATCTGAACATGTGGCACGTGTTAGAGGGATTGAGCTGAGGCTCGTAATAAAGATCATGTTTAGGCTCTGTGCCGATATTTTAGGACTCATAGTGTTGTGTTGCTGTTGAATTAATTGTTTCAAAAATATACATTTTGCACTCAGTCATATTTGTCCATTGTGAGGATAATTATGGGATCGAGTTGCGCGCCACAGCATGCCATATTGGCTTATATATATTATTATTGTTCTGGATCGGGGCTGCCCGCCTGAAGTAGGCCATAATGGCTTTATACATTATTATTATATGGATCGGGGCCTCCCGCCTGCAGCAGGACTTATAGGCTTTACTATCATTTGGATCGGGGTTGCCCGCCTGCAGCAGGCCTTATAGGCTTTGCTATTTTATGGATCGGGGCTGCCTGCCTGCAGCAAGCCTTATAGGCTTTATTATTATACGGATCGGAACTTCCCGCCTACAATAGGCCATAAAGGCTTTATATCACGCTTGGGATGAAGGAGCCCCTCCGGAGTCTGTACACACCCCTAGTGAGCGTAGATGATTATGTATATACAGGATGGATTTCCCTTGGCATGGACTTGCCTTACTTATTTATATTGTAATAAGTTTACCTGGACATGGATCTTGTCTGTATCATTTATATTTGGGGATACATTACCCCAGGGCTGGATTGGCCTTAAACGGTACTGAGTGACTGACGGTCAGTCGATGGGTATATATATACGGGTTGGAACACCCCTGGGCTGGATTGGCCATAAACAGTACCGAGTGACCGAATAATTTGTGACCAATATTTACATGAGGCCTTTCTACTAAGATATCATATTCCTCATATCATGCAGTACTGATCTATTTCACTTGTACTGAGTTTAACTGTTGAACTTGAAAGCATGCCTACATTTTTGTACCATTATTTATATTGGACTGTACCTGCGTAGCTCGTCATTTCTTTCAGCCCAGAGGTTACTCTTGCTACTTATTGAGTTAGTTGTACTCATACTACACTCTGCACCTCGTGTGCAGATCCAGGTGCTCTCGGATACGGCGACTGCTAGATTTCAACGTTAATTCGGGTTGGGGACTATCAAGGTAGCTGCTTGACGTCCGCAGACTTAATTCCTTTCCTATTTAATTATTGTACTGTTCTATATTTTTAGACAGTGATTTTTATCCATCGGACTTTGTATTCATATTAGATGCTCATGTACTTAGTGACACCAGGTTTTGGGAGTGTTTATATATGTATTTGTGAGTTTTTCTTCCGCTAAAGTTAGATATTATGTTTTCAAACTTAAAAAATATGTGGTTTATTGAGATTGTCGACTTGCCTAGTATTGAGATAGGCGTAATCACGACAGGTGGGATTTTAGATCGTGACAATTGTTGACCATTGCATGTACTCTCGACTATTTGCCTTCTGTGTGAGAGTTGTTCTCTTGGCACGTGAGTCGTCTGTGTGGTTATGAATTGGAATGTGGGAACAATATGCCAAGTGATTAGGGTTCAAGAATTGGGACCCGTGAGCTGTGATTTTGAGGTTCAGTACCTCGTGGAAATGCTCGAACATATATGATGAGAAAGCTATTTTTCTTATTTAATTGTTGCTGGATTTTCTTTATTTGGTTTCACCGAACTTAGACTGTGTCCAGCTTACTCTACGATATTACTACTTCACTGCTTCCCGTTAATATTGTTGTTATTAGTGCATCATTTCAAATATTATTTTGTGGTTCTTATCATGCTTAGATTTATATTAGTATTGTTTCTCTGCTAGTTCACCTTCACACTTGTTCAGGATGTTTAGTCCGGTAGGTGTCTTGAATGTTCCTCGTCACTACTTCACCGAGGTTAGTCTTGATACTTATTGGGTATGGATGTGGTGTACTCATACTACGCTTCTGCACATTTTTGTTCAGATCCGGGTGCCATGGTTGTTGTTGATTATTAGCTGGCTGGTCGAGCTGTGGAGACTCAAGGTAAATCTACTGTCGCGTTCGCAGGCCTCGGTGTGACCCTTTGATTTTGTATTTGTACTGTTTAACTTCCATTTCAAATAGTTGTATTTAGGGATTTTCCTAGTAATCTTAGTAGCGCTTATAACTTATACTACTGGTTTTGGGAAATGTAAGTTGTGTAATAAGGCTATATTTCATCATTTATAATTGTTGGTCAAAGTTTTCTATTAATTCAGTAAGTGTTAGCTTACCTAGTCTTAGAGACTAGGTGCCGTCACGACATCCTACGGTGGGAAATTTGGGTCGTGACAAATCAGTGTTTCATTATTATAAGCCCAGGATCGAAGACAGTTACCTCGTTGAGGCTGCCCTGGGGTCTAGAATCATCCCCCCTTATTTTCAAGTGGTTTGATAATTTATTACATCTCTTGCCTGTTTATTCTAGCAATCTTTACCGTTTGTATTGAATAAATCCACGTATCCTTAAAACTACTTACAAATTTAATTGTTATCCGGTTTTAGGGTAAACACCTACGACTAGGTAAGCCTAACACATAGAGAGTTATCAATAGATTTAAACCAGGTAATTATTAAACGTGAACCAAAAATTTCTATATAAAGCCAACAATCCCAAGTAGATATAGAACATCCCAAAACCGGTAGTATAAGCCTACGGGGTAGTTCTCCCCCCCCCCCCCCCCCATAACATTAGGGAAGATACTTACCTCAAAAGCCATCAATCAATACTTAATAATAGCTTTTCCTTTACAATTCACCTCTTCTCTGCTCAAATCTAACCAAAATCGACTTAATAACATCAAATAATGCAAGAGAAATCAATTCCAATAAATAAAGCTATGATCTTTGCATAATTCCTCATAAGTCAACAAAATTCAACCCCAGGCTCACCCAGTCAAAACCCGAGTGCATAGGTAGATTCCAACCACCCATAACCCCACGAGTCTATATATGTGTTTTGTTTCAAAATTCGAGTCCAAATTGACTCTCAAAATGCAAATTCTCATTTTTCAAAACATAAACAAAGTTTCTCAAAATTTTACTATGATTTTCATAATTTTGATGTTAAATCTCATATATAATCATGTAAAATAGTTGGAAATTGATCATAATCACTTACCCAGTGATTGTAAATGAAAAGCTTTCTTCAAAATCACCTCCTACCGAATCTATGGTCCCAAAATATGAAAATGAGACCAAATTCTCGTCCTTCGGCTTTTATGTCGAGTCACAGGTGCCGCAAATGTGATCTGGGGTTTGCAAATGCGAACCCTGCAAATGCAACCCCCGCAAATGCGTAGAATGATCCGAAAAGTGAAACTCTCACAGTCCTACTATCATCGCAAATGTGACGATTTGTTCGTAAATGGGAACTCTAGACATATCACAAAAGAGACAGTATGATCGCAAATGCAAACCCTGACAATTTCACAAAAGCAAGCACTTGGTCGCAAAAGTGATCCCTCCCTAGCCCATACCATAATCGCAAATGCAATAGGGAGTTCGCAAATGCGAACTCTTCAGGCCATAGTGTACTTTGCAAAAGCAAAGAATAACCCGCAAATGCGAGAGACATATTTCTCGCAAATGCGAGATTAGACACACCAGCAAAATCTGAACCTTCTATGAACTCTCGGAACGCGTCTGAAACTCACCCGAGCCCTCAGGGCTCCACACCAAACATCAACACAAGTCTAAAAATATAACAAGGACTCGCTCGCGTGATCAAAACACCAAAATAATTTCTTAAACCACGAATTGGAAATCAAAATGCATGAAATTTACATGAAACTCAAGAATTTCTAAAAACACCACCGCGCGCCTGATTCCTATCAAATCAACTCGGAATGATGCCAAACTTTGCAAACAAGTTTCATATAACAAAACGGACCTATTCAAAGTCCCAACACCAAATTCCGAACCCGGTAGCTATAAAGTCAACCTACAGTCAAAGTTATCAAAATTCTAAGCCTTTAAATTGCCAACTTTCGGCAAAACAACATAAATCAACCTACGGACCTCTGAATTCGATTTCGGTCAAACGCCCAAGTCCAAATCACGATACGAATCTATCGGAGTTGTCAAAACACCATTATGGGGTTGTTTTCACAAAAGTCAAACCACGGTCAATATCTCCAACTTAAGCTTCTAAAATGAGAATCACTCATCAAAATAGATCCCGAAACATCCGGAAAGCGAATCCGACCATGCCCACAAGTCTTGATACACAATTTGAAGCCACTCAAGACCTCGAACCACTGAACGGAATGCTAAAGCTCAAAATGGCCAGTCAGGTCGTTACATTCTCCTCCTATTAAACAAATATTTGTCCTTTGAACACTCCAAGAGTCTTTCCCAAGCCATTAAATCACTGTATAAACTCACCATACATATACCCGCAGGTGATCCTATGTCACCCCAATCCACGTAGCCCGACAACACCATCTTAACCGAAGATTATTCCTTGCACTCATGCCGATAAAGCTTGGAACTAAATTAATACACCATCTGCTACAACTCATGCATACATCCACAAGACACAACCACAAAACATAACACATTACCTATTTGCCCATAGCATCAACACTGACCACAATAGCTGCCAACCACCAAGCCCGGTACCGGCAAACCGACTCATATCGATAGGAACACTCACAATGAAATAAGAAACATGTGGAACTCATAACTACTCACCTGATCACAAGCCACATCAAATGCCACTCGGGTACATACATAGAAATTCAATCCCCAACAAGCATAACCCCGATACAACTGAATATGAAAAGAGGAACACATGAGAGACCTATCAAACAAGTTCAACAGGCGTAACTCCCCACTGATACCGTACTACGGATCCATTTATCTAAAAAGAAGAAGCAAGACATGCACAACGACCATAACGAATCTCAGCCTAGCATAACCACACCGCGGTGCATAGCCCGGTATAAACACACCTATCCACAAAGAACACCAGATCCCCATCCTCCACTCGGAATCACGAGTAAGATAAACATCACAACAACTAAAATACTCTACTAACTCAATCCCATAGAACCAAAACCACAACACGTAACAGACTCCCATACTTGTAGAACACCCAAATCATAAGTTGTGGCCAAACCACCCAGAATTCGCATCAAAACTTCCGGTATTAACTAACAGAAAGTTCGCCCAAGCATCATGACTCTCACTAGCAACCAAACCAGAACGATAGACACATGCTATCACCATAGAATCCCCCAACTAGCATGAACACATGAACAGAGTACAAAAATCACAAAACACAACCATATCTAAAGTAAGGTAGGATGAATCTTACCAATAAATGTGATCGGATCAAAATAATACAAATGCATCTCAATAATCAACCGAAATCATACCCATAATGACATCATCTGGTGCATCAACCTTCGCCCAACTAGGAAGAGCATAACAATGGGCCCGGCCTCCGCCTCTAGGATGACCTCTACCCGCCTGAGCTCTACCCCTACATGGAGGTGAGGGTATAGCAGTAACTGGAGCAAAACTCATAGCTTGAATACCTCAATGTGACCCATATGTCCGGAGTCCGGGATAATCTCTCACCATATGGCTAGTATTCCTAGACTCAAAGCAGCCTCTCCACTGACATGGCTATGGAAGCTGTCATGTACAGGTACTTTGGAACCCATGGATATCTAAAATACCACATGAAGCCCGAAGTGCAAACTGAACTAGCTGACCCATATAACCTCTACCATGACGCACCCTACCTCAAAAATAGGGATCGGTAGATCTTCCCAATACACGAGGCATGTTAGCCTCCTATCCTCTCTCTCCTGGACCTGCATACCCTCCAACCTGTGGGCGATCTCTACAACCTACTAAAACGAAACATCCATCTCCAACTCTCGAGCCATGCTGAATTGGATACCATAGTTGAGCCCTTCAATGAAACTGCGGACTCGCTCTCTGACTATAAAAAACCAAAGCAGGTGTGTGACGAGATAACTCACTGAATCTGATGGCATACTCTAATACTATCATAGTGCCCTGGCGCAGCTGCTCGAACTCTGTGCGCCACGCATCCCGGAGGGTCTGGGGAACAAACTCCCTCAAAAACATCTCTGAAAACTGAGTATAAGTGGGTGGCACTGCATCTGTTGGCCTACCATCCTCATAAGCCTACCACCACTGATATGCTTCTCCAGACAACTAAAACATAGTTAAAGCAACTTCGCTCGCCTCCACAATATCCATGGTGTGGAGAATACGGTGGCACTTCTCTAGAAACTCCTTCGCATACTTAGTAGCTTAGCCACTATAAGTAGGAGGATGATACTTCTTGAACCTCTCGAGACTCTTCTCCTCCACCTATGATGCCCCTGGCCTGACCTCAGGTAGAACCGAAATAACAGGTTGTGCTGGCATAACACCCGGAACCTGACAAATATGGACCCACTGCTCAAGAGTACGGGCGGTGGGAGTCCGAGCTCCTCCCCTGATCTATGTAGTAGCTGGTGCAACCGAAATCAATCCCGCCTAATATAATGTACCAAACATGCTCAAGAACTACGCTAAGGTCTCCTGAAGTCCCGAGGTAGCAACATGGGCCTCCGATGCTTGTCCCCCAACCATAGCTACTGGTGACTCCTCAGCTGTTGCTCTGTCAGGTGCTCTATTTGTAGCACGTGCTCCTCCTCGGCCTTTGCCTCTACCTCTGCCCTGGCCCCTAGAAACACCAGCTCATGGGGCAGCGTCATCAGTAACTGCAGCTCGTATCCACACCATCTATGGGAGAATAGAATTACAAAGGCTCAAACTCCAAAATCAATAAACTTGCCCGATAGGAATGAATGAAGTGAAGTTTCCTATTAGTTCTGTAGCCTCTCGAATATAAGTACAGATGTCTCCATACCGATCTGCAAGACTCTACTAAACTTACTTATGACTCGTAACACCTATGAACCTAGAGCTCTGATACCAACTTGTCACTACCCAAAATCCCTCCTTAAGAGTCGTGATGATCCCTCCTTAGAAGTCGTGATGGCACCTGGTCCCTAGGATTAGGTAAGCCTAACACATAGAGAGTTATCAACAGATTTAAACTAGTTAATTACTAAACATGAACACAAAATTTCTATATAAAGCTAACAATCCCAAGTAGATAAACAACATCCCAAAACTGATAGTACAAGTCTACGGGGTAGTTCCTCCACACAACGTGAGGCAATATACTTACCTCAAAATCCATCAATCAATACTAAATAATAGCTTTCCCTTTACAATTCACCCTCGCTCGGCTCAAATCTAACCAAAATCAACATAATAACATCAAATTATGCAAGAGAAATCAATTCCAATAAATAAAGCTATGATCTTTTCACAATTCCTCAAACGTCAGCGAAGGTCAACACCGGGCCCGCCCAGTCAAAAACCAATTCCAAGGGTATATTCTGACTACCCATAACCCTACGAGTCTATATATGTGTTTTGTTTCCAAATCTGAGTCCAAATCGACTCTCAAAACTCAAATTCTCATTTCTCAAAATATAGACAAAGTTTTTCAAAATTTCACTTAGATTATCATAATTTTGATCTTAAATCTCATATATAATCATGTAAAATAGTTGGAAATTGGTCCAAAATCACTTACACAATTATTGTAAATGAAAATACCTCTTTAAAATCACCTCCTACCGACTCTAGGGTCCCAAATATCTATACAAAGCCAATAATCCCATGTAGATATACAACATCCCAAAACCGACAGTACAAGTCATAAGCTCTACTGAGTTCACTAGAAAATCTCTAAGTACAACTGTTCCAGAATAGAAATAAATAGTAACAATGTAAAACTTCATAAGGTGACTCCGAGGCATGTGAATGCAATGGTATGTATACCTTGAAATCTCCGCTGCAACTCATAATCAGCTAACTAAAGACCAGCACGCTCTGAGGTATGTGGATCTACACAAAAATGTGTAGCATGCGTAACACGAGTACACCACGACGGTACCCAGTAAGTATTAAGACTAACCTCGGTGGAGTAGTGACGAGGTACAGTCGAGACACCTACTAGACATAATAACATGTACATGTATGAATGTAAAGCTAACAGAGGAATAGTATCAATATAACGCTAAACATGGGAAGAGTAACAAAAACACACTAGCAAATGGAAGGTAGAAGCAACAATTAAAAACAAGGAGTAAACAGGTGATAACGTCACAAAGTAATTAGAACCCAGTTAAGTTACCAGTGAAATCAAGTAAAGAAAATAAGCCACAACCAAGTAATCAATCGTTCTTGCAAAAGGCTTATACCAGAATTTCTCCGAGGCACCACACCTCGTATTCACAAGTCACGTGTCCCAAAACGCGAACCCTAATCACTTGGAATCTCGTGCCTACATTACTAATAATAACCGCATGGACAAGTCACGTGCTGCACGGATGACTCACGTGCCAATATCATTAATATCTCATATCTGCACAGACAACTCACGTGCCAACAGTAACAATATCTCATATCTGCACGGATAACTCATATGCCAACAGTACAACTCATGCATAGAAGGCAGGTATACAAGAATACATGTAAATGATCAGTAACAATATCTCATATCCGCATGGACAACTCACGTGCCAACAGTACAACTCATGCATAGAAGGAAGGTATACAAGAATACATGTAAATTATCAGTAAACATCAAGGTTCATACTTCTAGGCTGATATAAGTGACAGGTTATGGTGTATTCTTGTGCAAGTATAATATCATAGCTCGAGTCAACATGCAAGATCAGAGACACCAAATAACACATTGAAAGCAAAACCACAAAACTTGTAATATGCATGACACATACAAGAAGGTCACACCACCACACAGTTATCATCAATAACATTTCCCCTAGCCCATCACAAATCATCCTAGACATAGCCCCCTTGTCTCAATGCGTGCACAACAACCAGCCTTGTCTTGCCACACGCGTATAATAATTATCCCACCTTGTCTCACCATAACTGCAAACCCAACCGGCTTGTCACGCTGCATGTGCAAATATCAATAGTAACAATAGCACAGACAACTCACGTACAAATACCCCGATAATTCTCTCAACAATCCCACATGTGCCAAAAACATGACAACATGATATAACAACCTGCACGCCCATATACCATAATGTTCCCACAACAATATTTTCAATACAACAACCATACATAGCCCACTGTTCAACAACACTGAATGCAACAAGAACAACAATGACATGAGGTACAACAAGTAAATCAACACAAGAATGACAACAATACAATAAAGCAGAAAAATAAGCTCAATGATGAAAGACATACAAGTAATAATGACTTCAAGTAAGATTAGTTCAACAATAAGAGAGAGATAACATGTAACATCGACTTCAAAAAAGGATAATCAATTACGGAAGAGATAACATATGACAATAACTTCAATTAAGAATAATCAACTATGGAAGAGATAACATGTAAACTTCAATTAAGGATAATCAACTACGGAAGAGATAACATGTAACAATAAAGAGGCAACAATTACAATTAAAGCATGTATTAGTATATTTGGCAACAAAATATAGGACATGAACCAACAACTTCAAATAAGGCATGTAAGAGTGAATTTAACAATGAGGATATAACATGATAGAGAAACTTCAATTTAGGGTGCATAAGGACCCTAAGAGTCTAAAACGGTCAAATTTTCACATATAAAGTTGTGTACACACACGTCACCTTGAGTACATGTCTTTCACTTAGTTCAAATAGTGCATATAAACTAATCCCTACAGGGTAGTTCCCCCATACAATGTTAGGCAAGATACTTACCTCAAAAGCCATCAATCAATAATCAATAATAGCTTTCCCTTAACAATTCACCTTCGCTCGGCTCAAATCTAACCCAAATCGACTTAATAACATCAAATAATGCAAAAACATTCAATTGCAATAAATAAAGCTATGATCTTTGCACAATTCCTCAAAAGTCAACAAAAGTTAACCCCGAGCTCGCACGGTCAAAAATCGGTTCCAAGGGTAGATTCCGACTACCCATAACCCCACGAGTCGATATATGTATTTTGTGTCAAAAGCCGAGTCCAAATCGACTCTGAGAACTCATATTCTCATTTTTCAAAACATAGATAAAGTTTCTCAAAATTTCACTTTGATTCTCATAATTTTGATATTAAATCTCATATATAATTATGTACAATAGTTGAAAATTGATCAGAATCACTTACCCAATAATTGTAGATAAACGTCCCTCGTCAAAATCTCCTCCTACAGAGTCTGGGGTTCCAAAATAGGAAAATGAGATCAAAATCCCATTCTTCAGCTTTTAAGTCCAGTCGCAGGTGTCGCAAATGCGAAGAATGATCCGTAACAGCAAAAACCAAACAGTCCCACTGTCGTCGCAAAGGCGGCAATTTTTTCACAAATGCAAACTTTGGACATATTGCAAAAGCGACAGTATGATCGCAAATGCGATCCCTGACAACTTTGCAAAAGCGACCACTTGGTCGTAAAAGCGATCCCTCCCCAGCCCAAGCCATTATCCCAAATGCAATAGGGAGTTCGCAAATGCGAACTATTCAATGCCACAGTGTACTTCACAAAAGAGAAGAAAAACCTGCAAATGCAACATATTTCTCGCAAATGCGAGATCAGAAACACCGAAAAAATCTGAACCTTCTATGAACTCTCCGAAACGCATTTGAAACTCACCAGAGCCCTCGGGGATACACACCAAATATCAACACAAGTCTAAAATATAACACAAACTTAGTCGCGCAATCAAAACACCAAAATAACTTCTAAAACCATGAATCGGACACAAAATGCATGAAATTTACATAAAACTCAAGAATTTCTAAAAACATAACTACGCGCCCGATTCCTATAAAATCAACTCGGAATGACGCCAAACTTTGCAGACAAGTTTCAAATAACAAAACTGTTACACCCCATATTTTCATACGGAAAGGTACGTCGTAAGTCAATTGATGTAAGCTCCAAAATGAGACCATCTTTGAAAGTACATAAATTAATTTAATTGTGTTACCTTGGAGGTTACAAATATTTAAGATCATGAACAACAAGTACCAATAGGGTTGGAAGTCTTAGAAGATAAACGAATCAAAGAAAATAAGATTCGTTGAAAGTCGACAAATTGGAAATGTTATAACATGTACTTTTGGGATGAGACTAGGGTGCTTAACATGATAAGGAGGTTATTTTTATGAGTTATTTTAGTCGTATGATAGTCGTGCATTACGTTTTGAAGTCAAGTGAGTTGTGAATTGTGGGGGTTTGTTCCGGATTGAGACGACTTAATTATTCGCACATGTGTTGTGGTCCTGTGTAGCTTGTGGTATTATATGAGCAGGATGGCTCTCAAGATGTAGGTCATTTATTGCACCTTAGCAGTGCTTGGGTTTTGTAGTGTATGGCGCTATCTGCCTCCCCAAGGTGGTATTTTTGCACTTTGCATGCTTGTGGTATAAGTAGTATGGCTTGATGGGTATTTCCTTATTTATTGTTATGTGTGGATCGGGTGGCACGCCACCACAGGTACGTTGTTTGGATCAGGTTGCACGCCGTAACGATATCATAATTAGATCGGGTTGCACGCCGCAACAGTATCATATGTGGATCGGGTTGCACGCCGCAACAGTGAGATATTGAGTACGGTTTCCTATATCTATTCCTGTGTATTTGGTTTCTCATTCTCTGAGAAGGGTTCATAGCATCTGTTCGGTCATTTTATTCGTTACGCGGGCTGGGTAGTTCTTTCCCAGAGTTCGTGTTTCCTTATGTATCACATTCGAGTTTGTAGCTTGTTGGCGCATTGATGGCATCATATGAGAT
>AWOL01S0031001.1:130965-155095 GCA_000715115.1 Nicotiana otophora
GGTGGCACGCCACCACAGGTACGTTGTTTGGATCAGGTTGCACGCCGTAACGATATCATAATTAGATCGGGTTGCACGCCGCAACAGTATCATATGTGGATCGGGTTGCACGCCGCAACAATGAGATATTGAGTACGGTTTCCTATATCTATTCCTGTGTATTTGGTTTCTCATTCTCTGAGAAGGGTTCATAGCATCTGTTCGGTCATTTTATTCGTTACGCGGGCTGGGTAGTTCTTTCCTAGAGTTCCTGTTTTCTGATGTATCACATTCAAATTTATAGCTTGTTGGCGTATTGATGGCATCATATGAGATTTATGGTAGTGATTGAGATGGCTTACTACCTGAGCAACTTGTATTGGGTGGGACAAGGTTATTGGACCTGGGATCAGTGCGATCAGAGTTACGATGGGTATATTAAAGAGCAAATATCGTTATTCGGTTCAGAATGAGGTAATGGTTCCTGTCATGAGGAGAGACTCCATGATTTCTTGATTTGGTTAGGTGGTTATGAGTTTCTACACATCTCTTCCATCGTGGCAGTATCGCGAGAGTTGGAACAGGGCTTATATGTGTTACGAGGTACACTACGGTCTTGGGCCAGTGCAATTTCAGCTATCGTGCTTAGAAGAGGTTGCCTTGGGCAAATGAGTTATGCGGCATGTTGTGTGATGTCAGCATGGGTGCATGATCATATTTTGGTATGGTATGTATTGACTGATACGGTGTCTGTATGTTAGAATCAGGTCTTGTAGAGAACTTCAGGGGTTGGAATTTGGCTCGAGCTAATGTGCTCAACTAGGTTGTGGTGGCATGGGGTAGGTGCACAAGGTGTTGAACAATGATTTAGGGGAAACTCCCAAGCAGTTCTTGGCACATTAGAGGATGAACGTATGTTTAAGTAGGGGAGAATGTAACGACCCGACCAGTCGTTTTGAGATCTAACGTGTCGTTCGACGGTTTGAGGCCTTGGATAGCTTCACTTCAGGTATTATGACTTGCACATGTGGTCAGAATTGAATTTTAGGAAGTTCGGAGTTGATTTGGAAAGACAATTCTAATTTCGGAAGCTCTAAGTTGGAAGAATTGACTAAGGTTTGACTTTTGAGTAAACGACCTCGGAATTGGGATTTAAAGGTTCCAATAGGTTCATAAAATGATTTTGGACTTGGGCGTATGTTCGGGTTGAGTATTAGATCACACGGGAGCATTTCGGCGCTTATTATGGAAAGTTAACATTTTGAAAGTTTAAAGAAAGGTTTGGATCGTCAATTCGCAATTTTGATGTTGTTTGGTGTGATTTGAGACCCCGAGTAGGTCCATGTTATTTTATGGAACTTATTGGTAAGTTTAGACGGGGTCCTGGGGGCCTTGGATGTGTTTCGGACGAGTCGTTGATCACTTTGGAGCTTTGTTGTATTGCTGAAAGGCTTGAGTATTGGTGCAATAGCACCTACGGAAAAAAGGCCACAGGTGCGACGCCGCAAAAGCGGCCAGGCAAGCGCAGGAGCAGATTTCGTTGGGCAGTGCTGGGACTGCAGATGCAGTCATTTCACCGCAGAAGCAGGACCGCACCTGCGGAGTGGGGCAGCGCAGAAGCGGGGGAACAGACGCTCATCTGGGCCGCAAAAGCGGCCGACAACCTAGATTGGGTTCTCGCAGGTGCGAGACTTGAAGCCACAGAAGCGGAATTTTTCTGGGCAATGAGGTTTTTATAAAAACGGGGTTTGGCCCATTTTCTTTCATTCTGTCTTAGCTTGGGCGATTTTTGGAGACCTTAAGGGGATATTTTCATCAGTCATTGCAAGGTAAGTAATTCCCATACAATATAGTGAAATACTTGGATTATATACAGATTTTGAATATGGAAATTTATGGGAATTTTGGGATTTTAAGAGGAAGACCTAGAATTGATAGTTTTGGATTTTCACCATGATTTTGGAAATGGAATTACGAATAAATTATATATTTGAGTTCGTAATGTTATGCGTAATGATTATCTTCGAATATTTTCGGAATCCGCACGTGGATCTGAAGGTTGACTTTATTGACTTTTCGAGCGGAGTTGGAAATTGTTATAAATTGATTAATTATGGGTAATAGAGTATATATTTATAGATTTGCATATTGTTTGACTAATTTTGGAGCGACGGGCATCGGTTTGAGGTATTAGAGTGGCGTTGGAGTCGGTTAGGAACTTCGAAGCGAGGTAAGTCTCATGTCTAACTCTGTGAGGGGGAAACTACCCCTAGGTTATGTATTTGTTATGTGCTACTTGTTGCGGGGGGGCTACGTACGCACGAGGTGATGAGAGTCCGTACGTAGCTAGATTCATGTTATGTCCGGGTAGACTTAGGTTCCCGCCATGCTATAACTGTGCTATTTGAGTTGTCTCTTGCCTATTAAATTCCTTTATTTTACATTACAACTTGAGACTAGACCTGCATAGAGTGATAGACTTGCTATTGTAGAGAATTGACGAGCTTCATGTTAGCCACGGAATAATTGTACTCCTCTTACGAATTTCTCCCGCGCTATGCATTTTCATCGAAGGGTTTTCCTTAAAATATATAACTCACACGCTTATTCGTGAGTGGGGTCAAGGACCCATTAAAGCTTCTTATTCTAGTGGGATCGGGTCGTTCGTCTCGGCAGTGTAATAGATACATCTATGGTTCGTGATGTTCGACCCTCGGCAGTGCGCACATTATGATGGGATCGGGCCATTTGCCTCAGCAGGATTATGTATCACACTCTCATGTGAGCGGACTGTTCCCCTCGACAATATAATAGATGTATCTATGGTTTGTATCGTTCAACCCTCGGAAGTGCACACAATATGAGGGGATCGGGTCATACGCCTCGGCATTTATCTAAAATACTCTTATGAAATAGTGCGTAATATTTGACAAGAAGCCAGTGTATCTGTGAGTTTTCCTGATCTGAACTGTGAGGACCAAGCTTGTGAGGTCCATTATATATATACTCCAATCGAGGAGGTAACCGCTAGCTGAGATCTTGAGTTTATTGCTGAAAGGAGGATTTTACCACATATTTATACTTGTTATTTCATTTATTTATTCTTCCTCACATATGTTTACTTCTTACTGTACATGATTTATTGGACCACTAGTAAGTGTCGATGTCGACCCCTCGTCATTACTTCTTCGGGGTTAGGCTAGATACTTACTCGGTACGCGTTGATTTATGTACTCATGCTATACATGCTGCACTTATTGTGCAGGTACATATATGTCTGGTGGTCTTTAGGGTGCAAAGGTGCGACGATTGCGGGGACTTTACCGTGAGCTGCATTTCATGTTACGATCCGCAACCTGCAGAGTCTCCATCAGAGTTATTTATATTCTCCTATCTAATATATATTCCAAACAGATTTTGTATTTTATTATATTTTCCTAGTTGATACTTATGCACTTGTGACATCGGGTTTTGGGGGTTCCTACTGGTTGTTCATTATTGTAGTTCATGTAAATACTATCATTTTACCCTATAAATTCTATTTTATACTATTTAATTAATGGAAATTATGATTTCAAAATAATAAAATGAGTAAACAAGTTGATCAATCGCCGTTGGCTTGCATGACGGCGGTGTTAGGCGTCATCACGACCTTTAGTGATTTTCGGGTCGTGACAATACACATTTTTGCTTGATCAAAAAAAAATTTCAAAATCCTCAGGCCAGGTTTTCTTAAAAAGCATAGATAAACTAGAACAACTACACTGAAAAATAGAGTTAAACAGAGCACAGTCAAACACGATGTGTTTGCCAAGAACTAAGGTTTCTAACTTGTTAGGTTTGCTAGAGCGAAGATTAACATAGAATATTTTAACAAGGGGTTCATATACCTTTGGAGGAGGAAAGCAGAGTAAGTTTTTCCACCCCTGGAAGTCAAAGAGCTCTTTGACTTTGCAGTTAAGACCGTCTATGACATTTAAATCAGCAACTCTGCCATGGGAGACAGGCTTGTCTTTGAAAGCAATGAAGGCATCCATATTAGGTGTATCCCAGAAATTTAGGTCAGACTCGAGAGAACTTGAGAGATCAGTTTTGGTCTTTTTGGGAGTGAAGGTTTCAGGGGGATCTTCCATGGGCTTTCTCATTGAGACCGCGAGCATCATCTGAGAGGTCTTGAGAAGAGGAAAAATCCTCAGAGTGGTCAGATCCTAGATTAACTGGTTCACGAGGTTGAGAGGGTTTTGCTCTAGACAGAGTGCTTTTGCGGGGTGAAGCAGAGGGGTTTTTGGAGTTTTTTGCCATAAATGGAGCATAGGAATATAGATACAAACAATGTGAGGAATATTGATGAGACTTGGGCTTAAAAAGATAAGAACCGACAGTTGAGTACAGACGAAAAGGCGTCAGTGATTCGACGCTATGATTGACTGAATTCTGAAAAGGCATGAAAAGTGTGAAAAAGGAAAAGAAAAAGAAACACAATTAATGCCACTTACACACATAAGGAAATATGCAGATGGAGAGATGGTAAAAATTAAAAATCACAAAAAATCTCTAAAATTATGAATTAATGGAAATAAGGCCAAGAGAGTCTCGTAATGCACTGAATCTGTCTTCAAGCAAGAGTTTTGTAAAAATATCTGCTAATTGATCAGTGGAGATTACAAACGATAACTATATGTTACCTGTAAGAACATGATCTCTAATAAAAGGATGCTTAATATCTATATGCTTAGCTCTAGAATGATGCACATGATTTTTAGACAGACAAATAGCACTAGAATTATCACCGAATATTTGAACAGGTTTAAAAGATAATTCATAGTCACCCAATTGAAGTGACATCCAGAGTAATTGAGCACATCATTTTCCAATTGCAATGTACTCTGCTTTAGTTGTGGAAAGAGCTATTGATCCCTATTTCTTGTTGTTCCAGGAGATTAATGCATTTCCCAGTAATTGACAAGTGCCACTTGTGCTTTCTTTGTCTTCCTTGTCACCTGCAACATCAACATCTGAAAATCCTTCAAGTTTAAAATTGTGAGAGCATGGATACCAAAGTCCATAAGAGGTGGTTCCAATGAGATAGTGAATTATTCGCTTTATTGTAGTTAAGTGTGACTCCTTAGGAGCTGACTAAAACCTGGCATATTTACAAACATTGAACATGATATCTGGTCGACTAGCAGTTAGATATAATGGAGATCCAATCATTCCACGATACTTTGTTTTATATATTGATTACCCCTATTTATCCTTGTCTAAACTTGTAGAGGGGCTCATAGGAGTTCCAATTGATTTGGCATTGCTCATTCCAAACTTTTGAATCAATTCCTCCGTATACTTGGCTTGACAGATTAATATACTACTCTCTGATTGATGAATTTGGAGTCCAAGAAAGAATGTCAGCTCTCCGTCATACTCATTTCGAACTCACTCTGCATGAGATTTGAGAAATCCTTGCACAAAAGAAGATTAGTACTACTAAATATTATCTACATAAATTTGGATAATGAGATTACCTTCAGTGGATATTGTTATAAATAAAGTAGTATCCACCTTACCTCTAATGAACCCATGATCAGTTAAAAAGGAACTCAATCTTTCATACCAAGCTCGAGGGGCTTGTTTGAGTCCATAGAGAGCTTTAGCTAACTTATACACATGGTAAGGAAGTTGTGAGTTTTCAAAGCCAGGAGGTTGTTTTACATATACCTCCTCATCAATGAAATAGTTTAGAAAAGTACTTTTGACATCCATTTGANCAATCTTTCATACCAAGCTCGAGGGGCTTGTTTGAGTCCATAGAGAGCTTTAGCTAACTTATACACATGGTAAGGAAGTTGTGAGTTTTCAAAGCCAGGAGGTTGTTTTGTTTTACATATACCTCCTCATCAATGAAATAGTTTAGAAAAGTACTTTTGACATCCATTTGAAATAGTTTACAGCCTTTAAAGGATGCATAGGCAGGTAGTATATGAATTGATTCTAATCGTGCTACCGGTGCAAAGGTTTCATCATAGTCGACTCCTTCCTGTTGTGAGTAGCCTTGAGCTACTAGTCTGGCTTTGTTTCCCACTACCTTTCCTTCTTCATTTATCTTGTTTCTGAATACCCACTTTGTTCTAACTGTAGTAGCATTTGCTGGCTTAGGTACTAGTTCCCAGACTTGATTCTTGTCGAATTGATCAAGTTCATCCTGCATAGCTTGTATCCAGCTGGAGTCTTTTAGGGATTCATCAACTTTCTTTAGTTCTACTTGATAGATGAGTGCAATGTTTGCTTTCTTTTTGAGAGATCCTATCATTTTCATTCTTTCGCTTCGATCCCCTATGATGAGCTTTTGAGGGTACTCAGTTCGCTTCTCCATTCATTTGGTCGAATTCCAACTGCATAAGTAGTTGACTCCTTTTGTGGTTCAGTAGGATTGCTCACAGGTTCACTAGTCGACTCTATGACTATAATTGTGCTATTAGTCGACTTTTGTGACTTATTTGCCTGTGGAGCTTCTTGACTGATATCTTCATCACCTACAATGATTCTTTCTCGGGCGTAGTGTTATTGTCATCAAATATAGCATGCACTGATTCTTCTACAGATAAAGTACGTTTATTGTAAATCTAAAAGATCTACTATTAATGGAGTAACCGAGAAAAATACCTTAATCACTCCTTGGATCAAAT
This sequence comes from Nicotiana otophora, assembly GCA_000715115.1. Lineage (NCBI taxonomy): Eukaryota > Viridiplantae > Streptophyta > Magnoliopsida > Solanales > Solanaceae > Nicotiana > Nicotiana otophora. The sequence goes on from AWOL01S0031001.1 coordinate 137,628, forward strand.
TTTCCAAGTTTATACTTACCATTGTTGTGGATGAAACACTTACTTCCAAACGAATGAAAGTAGCCTATATTAGGCCTTTTGCCTTTCCATAATTCATATAGAGTTTTCTTCAAAATGGGTGTTATGAGACATCTGTTGAGAATATGACATGTTGTACTTACTGCTTCTGCCCAAAAGTGATTTGGCAACGAATGCTCTAATATCATTATTCTGGCCATATCTTATAAAGTTCGATTCTTGCACTCAACTAACCCATTCTGTTGGGGTGATCTTGGGGCTGAGAAATTGTGAGGATGACCCTGATCGATGTAGAATTCTTCAAAATCTCTGCTTTCAAATTCTCCTCTATGGTCGCATTGGATGGTTGTGATAAGATACCCTTTTTCTCTTTCAATTCTTTTATAGAAAATCTCAAAGTTTTTCAATGCTTCATATTTATGAGATAATAAAATCACCCAAGTAAAATGTGAGTAGTCATTAACAATAACAAAAGCATATCGTTTACCTCCAATGCTAGCAGTTCTAGTGGGTACAAATAAGTCTATATGAAGCAATTGTAAAGGCTTGGTAGTGGACACAATGTCCTTGGTTTTGAAAGAGTTTCTAGTTTGTTTACCAATTTGACATGCATCACATACATGATTTCTAGAAAAATTGAGCTTGGAAAGATCAATAACTAAATCATGCTTGGAGAGTTTTTCAATCAGATGCATGCTTGCATGACCAAGTTTTTTATGCCAAAGCCATGAATCATCGAATATGGATGCTAAACAAATACGACTATCTAGATTTTCAATGCCATCAAGAATATAAACATTCCCATACCTTTTACCTGGAAGAGTGATTTTACCCGTCTCATCTTCAATGGCACATCCTGTTTTCTTGAATTTTACTTCGTATCCCGAATCACATAGCTGACTTATACTCAAGAGATTGTAGTCGAGTCCATCTATAATATATACCTCTCTAATATCACAATTATTGTTGAATGGAACTGTGCCAATTCCAATTATCTTTCCTTTTGAATCATCACCAAATATGACATTTCCTCCATTTATTTTTGTGACTTCTTTGAACTGATTTTTATCACCCGTCATGTGACTGGAACACGCACTGTCTTAATACCATTTTCCTTTGAAACTCTTTCTGTGGTGTTTCTGCAAAATAGAATTATCACCTTCTTTTAGGCACCTAAGCTTGCTTAGGTCCTTGCTGGTTAGTTTTACTGGAATCAGTGTTATATTTGGGTTTCCAAATCCATCCTGAAACATTAGGTTTACGAAATATACAAAAGGAATATTTATGTCCAACTTTGTTACAGTAATGACACACAGGGGTTGATCCAGTTTTTGCTCTACGACTTGTGTTAGTACTTGTGGACTCAGTCCTAATCGATCCTTTTCCAGTTGACTTATAAGTCGCTGGTTAGACTTGACAGAATTGTAACTGGTGGATTTGCACATGCCATTCAGTTGCATCTGTAATTTCTGAACCTCATCTTGAAGCACATCTCTTTCGATTTCACAGATTTCAAGCTTATCAGTTCTTCTTCTCCCTATTGAGTTTATTTAATTCATTCAACATTTTTTAGACTCATTTAGGGTAAGTTCAAGGATATCCTGCAATTCATTACATCTATCATAGTTATAGGGCCTTACCTTACTTTCTTCACCTTGTGCCATGAAATAGTTTTCAGTGTCTTCTTTGCACTCATCGTCTGATACATCTTCATCAGTCCAGCAATCAGAATATTTGTTCATATCATTTTTCAAAATAGTCATGAAGCATAGATTTTCTATCTTTTCATGTTATGAGCTATTTTTATCACTCCAGCTTCTGAAGGATTTGTTTTTATTGAACCCTTTGGAGACTTTTCTTTTAAGGTCAGGGCATTCAGCTTGAACATGGCCATACCTTCCACACTCAAAACACTTTCCATCATTCTTGTATTGTTCATTGTATTGCCTGGTTTGTCTAGATATCATCCTTCCCTTTTTTGTATTTCTGTATCTTCTCATCAATCCATTCATATTTCTTGATACAATGGCAATTTCTTCTTCAAGAGCTTCTGGATCATCATCAATATCATTTTTAGGTCCTTCAGTAGTAGTCTGGAAAGCATTTGTTTTCTTCTTTTCTTCCTGACGTGTTTTCTTGATATGGGTTTTCTCAAATGCTATAAGATCTCCTCGTAGTTTATCATATTTGTCTAGATCTTGAGATTCAAGTGCAACTACTTTTATCTGCCATGTGGTAGGCAAGCTTCTCATGATATTTCGAACTTGATCACTACTTGAGCAAGGTTTACCAGAGGCTTTCAGATCACCAATAATTTTTCTGAATATTACAAACATCTCCTCAATGGATTCTCCTTCTTTCATCTGCAAGAGTTCATAATCGTGAACCAACAGGTTTATCCGAGTTTCTTTCACTTTGCTGATTCCTTCATAGGTAACTTTCAGTTTGTCCCACATTTCTTTGGCGGTATCACAGCTTGAAATTTTCTCATACTCTTCTCCACTTATAGCATTATAAAGCAAGCTTCGTGCCTTAGCATTAACTTGAACTAAAACCATTTGCTCGTCTATGTATTCCTCTATATCTTTAGGATCAGCGGGTGGTTCAGCTGCTACTGGCAGTGTATAATTTCTCTTTTTGATAACGCACCATACTTTGACATCATAGGATTTTGCATAAATTTTCATGCGCACTTTCTGGTGGGAGAAGTGTTGTCCATTGAAATACGGTGGCCTTACTTGCGATGTCCCTTCTTGAAAGAGTGCTCCAATAGTTACTTGGTTTGACATGATCTTTTCTCACTAACTGTTAAGCAAAAGATAAAAGTGTGAGACCTGCTCTGATACCAATTGAAAGTACAAGAGGGAGGTGAATTGTCAAATTTTCTTTTTGTATCCTAAGTAGTTGATTAATTTACTAATTAGTCGATGGAAGGTAAGAACAGAATATAAATAAAGCATAAATAAACTGCATGAATTAAAGACACCAGAAATTTTATATTAGTTCGGATTTAATGTGAATCCTTCGTCCAGTCCCCTTGGGTTGCAAGGGTGTTCTCTTTCAGTATTTGAAGTTTCTTGATACAAGAGATTTGATGTAGTTTTTCACCAACAGCTTAATCACTATGTCACTTCTCGCTTCTTGATACAATGCCTCACTAGTGTGTTTCTCTTTTTCTTGTCTCACTAATTGCACAATAGATCTAAAGTGAACTAGAATTCTTGTTTGGAGTAGAACAAAAAGAGTAATAGTGGTTAGTTCAAAGTATATTTCTTCAAAGTTGGTGCAGTGAGTATTTGTACTTCGTGAAGCCTTCATGTCTTGTGAATCTTGAGAAATTGCAAACCCAAGGGATTTGATCTCAGAAAGGAATCGTAGATTGATTCTTTTCAAGTATAGAATATTTCTTCTGTTGATTCGCCTTGACTTATGGTCTTGCTTTATTTCTTCCTTTGTTGAGAGGATATTCCAATTATCAAATCAAATCCCTTGATTCCTGCTTCGATTGACGTCCTTATATGAAACAATCTTCAGTGCATAATTTCGTGCCCTTGATTTTCATTGATTGAGGTCCCTCCTATAATATCATCCTTGATCTCACACCAAATCCTTGATTGATTTTGCCTTTGATTTTCCGATACTCCTTCCTTTTTTGTCTTGATTCTTCTATGCCTTTCTTCCATTGCACAAGGACTATTTCTGCACATAAAGAGTAATTTGTTATTTTGCATTATTAAAATCAATTTAGATCTAACAACCTATAAATTCCTAGAGGGACAGCTAGTCACAATTATGTATATGTTTAGAAAGTGAGTCCTAGAGATTGGCTAAAAGTTGAAGGAAAAAGGAGAGAAGAGTCTCATAGGCACACAAACAAGGTCAGAGTCGTACAGGCTGCATGATAGAAGGTAGCAGCATTTACAATATTGGAAGAATTCCGACCACAAGTCGTGGTGTGAGAAAGAGGCCTAAAGGGGGGAATGCCCTGGCCTTTGGATTTATTCACAGAACAGTTGCCTAGATGACAAGGACAGTATTAAAGTATTCATAAAAGCTATAGGTTATGATACTGATAAGCACACCCGTCAACATTCGAGGATAAATATTCCAAAGGGGTGAATGATGTTACACCCCATGTTTTCGTACGCAAAAGTACGTCGTAAGCCAATTGATATAAGCTCTGAAATAAAACTGTCTTTGAAAGTATATAAATTAAGTTAATTATGTTACCTTGGAGGTTATAAATATTTAAGATCATGAACAATAAGTACAAATAGGGTTGGAAGGCTTAGAAGCTAAACGAATCGAAGGAAATAAGTTTCGTCGAAAGTCGACAAGTTGGGAATGTTATAACATGTACTTTTGGGGTGAGATTAGGGTGCTTAAAAAGGTAAGGAGGTTATGTTATGAGTTATTTTATTCGTATGATAGTCATGTATTACGTTTTGATGTCAAGTGAGTTGTGGAACAAAAGTTGGCAAAGGTCATCACAAGTTACATTCATAAATGTGCTGAAAATTAGGTCAAATGTAGCTGAGCTTTTCTCCAAATTTACTTGTAATTACGGGATTAGCCACCTATAAAATTAAAGATCTACAATTCTAGTTCCTAACTCATTAAACTTCTTATCGATATGATATCGGAGTAGAGAGATATTTGCATTTTTGCGAGACTGCGCAAGCAGCTCCCTATGGGACCCACTTAGACGGTTGAGATATCTTGATATATATGTGATGCCTAAAGCCCATTTTAACTCATTCTGTTTCACTCTCTTCATACCCTAGACACCTAAAAACTTTCTCTCAAAGTTCTCTCATGATCCAAGACCCAAACCAAGGGCAAACAACAAAAATCAAGTGTCGGGAATCCCGTGGCGCTAGTGAGTTTCTTGTTCTTCTTGTGGTTGCTGATTTTGGTGTGCTTCCAGTTCGTGTGGAGAGTTTTATAAAGTGTTTTAAGTTCTGTAAAATAATCTCCCAAGGTTTTCATATTAACCCTAGGCAATTGCAAGTCTTCCAAAGTGATTCTAGTGCCGAGAAACCCCAATTGATTGCTAGTTTCGCTTCCCTGTTCTTGTGGCTGTTTTGGAGGATTCTTCAAGTGAAGTATCCTCAACTTTCGTGTTGTGCTTGATTGTTTAGGTAATAATAAGTCTCTCCTTTATATATGTTAGAGTTTCAAGGATAAATACAAGTGTTTACATACCAACTTGAACACAAAAGTGGATCCAAGAAGAGAATACAACTCCTATAGTGTTGTATTGTGATTGAGGGTTGTTGTGAGCTACATCAGCTGGGGATTTCAAGTTGTATCTACTTCCTAAGGTAAATAAATCATTTTCTTGGTTGTTCTTACAGTTAATCATGTGTTGGTTGAGTTGTTTGAGAGGAAATCTACAAGATAGTAATTGACATGGCATAAGGAATCGTTATCTCTTTTTGTGGACTGTGTTGAGGCTATATATATAGTTTGTTGTGGATGAAAATTATTATAAATAGTTATATAATGTTATGTATGATGTTGTTAAGATTATATATGTGGTTATTAAGCTGATTGAAGAAGATAATATGAAAAATAAGAGGTTGACGACAAAGGTTAAGGTACTAGGTGTGTGGACTATCTTTGAAGATTATTCTTATGATGTTTTGGGTTGAAAATGATATGGTAAGAATAAGTATGATGTTATATATGTTGTAGGTAGATTCGTGGAAGAGGAATTGAATTCAAACTATATTTTGTTAATCGTAAATCGAGCTTGCCGCTCAAAATGGTTGTTGAAGTAATCGAAGAGCTTATTGTGAATTATAGTGTTGTTGTTTAGGTTGTTTGGTGACTTTTAGTAACTTATGTGATGTAGTACAAATAGGGGAGGTGTTGTCCATTTTCTTTTAGAATATTGGTTTCGAAATATGAGAGTTACAACGCTTATATGATAATGGCAAAGTCGGTTTACTCATTGTAGACGTAAGAAGATCATATTGAGCTTGGTTGATGATTGGAGAGAAGATTGCTAAGGTATGTTAAGGAACTTATTTCTTTCTTTTGGCATGATCTAAAGTGAAATGAATGTAAACGATATACTATTTCATAACGGATCTACTACTAGAAACTAAGGTTTTCCATGTTGTTCTTTCCTTATAAAGTTATTCTAAGCATGTATGTATGATGCTTGAATTCTATTAAGGTTCATATTGATGGTATGATGTCCAAAACGTTAATCAAAAGTGCAACGATCTTACATCACTCCGAAAGGTTTAGAACATGAATCCATGAGTTCAGCATGCATTATATAAATATGTATCTATTTTACTCTATCGAGTCGCGCTACCAGGTATGGAACCTATTGTGAAACCACTGATTAGTTGGGTTTTACCGAGCTCCACGTGGCCGGGTATGATTCTACCGAGCCTTATGATGGCTGGGTACGTTTTTATCGATCCTATTATGGTCGGGTACGATATGATGATAATGATGCCCAGATGTTCCAAGTTGTATCTTATTAATCTCTCTTTGCATTATTGTTCTTATTTATGCTTTTCGGCCTTACATACTCGGTCCTTTTATTCGTACTGACATCCATTTTTATTGGGCACACTGTGTTTCATGCCCGCAGGTCCCGATAGATAGGTGGATAGTCCTCCTAGTAAGCTATCAGCTCAGCAAAAGGTGCTGGTACACTCCACTTGCTCTAGAGTTGCCTATTTGGTCAATATGATTTGGACATGTATGATTGGTATAGCGGGGCCCTCTCCCGAACTTTATGACATATATGTACTCTTAGAGGCTTGTAGACAGACGTCATGTATATGGATACTTCTATGGTTTTGTCGGCATATGTTTTGAGTGTACAGATGAACATGTCAGCCTTATAGGCCTGTATGTCACATGTATAAGTTTGTATATCATGTTGGGTCGTCCTATGTCGAGTATTCCCTCATGTTTTATTATGGTTATCTCATGAAGGCCCTTCTGTCCTATTTATCCATGATGGTATGATAAGAAAGATACATTATATTGGTACTCGATTGAGTAAGGCACTGAGTGCCCGTCGCGGCCAGGAAGTTATACTATTTTCCCCCTAAAACCCTTTTTACCTTTCACGTTTCTAATTTCCAGCTTAATGTCTATTCATAAAGGGATGGAGACAGGATGGCTACCTCAAAATGGGCTCAGTCCATAAATCTTTTCTAATTGGTGGTCCTTTTGGTTGACCGGCGGAAACCAACACCCTTTAGCCCCAAATAAAATAGAACCCAACAAACTTCAATTCAATCCGGACACACTCAAACCCAAAACATGTCAAAAATAAAAACTAAACTCTATTAAACATGATTCAACTTAATCATGCAACAAACAAATTCAAAATCACACGAACAAACAAATTAATCATGTCAACTGAAACACAAACACAGGAAGAAGAAGAAGAAGGAGGAGGAGGAGGAGGAGGAGGAGAAGAAGAAGAAGAAGAAGAAGAAGAAGAAGAAGAAGAAGAAGAAGAAGAAGAAGAAGAAGAAGAAGAAGAAGGAGAAGGAGGAGGAGGAGGAGGAGGAGGAGAAGAAGGAGCAGAAGAAGGAGCAAAAGAAGAAGAAGAAGAAGAAGAAGAAGAAGAAGAAGAAGAAGAAGAAGAAGAAGAAGAAGTAGAATGAGTAAGATAACAAATGAAAATTGAGTAAGGACAGTGAACAAAGAACAAACAACTTAAACTTATAAAAAAGAAGAAAAAAGGAATAACAACATAGCAATAGACTGATGGTGAAACAAGATTTTCATATCAATAGGTGCAAAAACTCCGCACTCTGGCAAACCTGAGTAAACAATTTGGCACCATGCCTATATAAAAAGAGTTATTTGAGTCATGCATATGAAAATCGGAGACAATGAAGCTTTTCGGTGACCCTATCAGATTCTGGATACCAAAATTTAGGTTTGAAAATAATGAAGATCAACAGATCTTGAAGAGATCAGTCGGTTGGTGTGATATTTTAATTGTGGTGGTGGCTGGAACTCCAAGAATTTGAAAAGGGGAGGAAAATTATTGGATTTTTACACTTCTTTCTCAAATTCGAGGTAATCGACTAGAAATTAGGTATTTGGTTTGTGGATTTGAAATGGGGATGAGGAGAGGAGTGTTTTGGTATAGGTTTTTGGTGATCTTGACCACCATTGGCGGCGGTACATGGTGGTGAAAATAACAGAGGATGGCAGAGGGATTGTGAGGTGGTTGTGAGTGTGGAAAGAAAAAGTAATTAGGGTTTCGTGAAATGAGGGAATTTGATTTGAGGGATTATTTTATTGTAAATGGACTAAATGAAACGACGCCATTTTTGTGCAAGAGGATGTCATTTTGTAACTTTTAACGGAGGCTTGGATCGGGTCGGGAAGATGGATTCGGATTGGGACTTTTGGAGTTAGACTACTGAATTTGAACATTGGGTCCTCAATTTTGGCTATCATGTTTGTTAACCAAATTCCCAATCTTGATTTACTTATTTATTAAGATCCAATTGCACTTGTAGCCATTTTAATCAGTTACCTGAACGATTAACCATTTAATTTAACAATTGACCTAATTAATTATCTAATTATGCAATAAGGTATCCTAAAATGCATAATTAAGGACAAAATATTATTTATTTGTGATTTTATGTGATCTAAAATGCGACTAAAAAGCTATAAATGCAACCAAAACTTTTTTAAAAAATAGATGAAAATTTCTAAAATTACTAATAAATTAATTAGTAAAGATTTGAATTGTTTAGGTCAGGTGGGTGAGTGATATGTTAATGACTATTAAGCTAGTGGTTGGAGAGTGCACTCTAAATGTAGTTAGCGCTTACGTGCCACAGGCGAGCTTGGATGAGGAGGTTAATAAGCGCTTCTGGGAAGGGTTGGATGAGATTGTGCGTAGTATCCCGCCTGCTGAGAGGTTATTTATAGGAGGGGGTTTCAATGGTCATATTGGGTCAACTACTGATGGCTATGGCGAGGTGCATGGAGGCTTCGGCTTTGGGGCTAGGAACGGAGGAGGTACTTCGCTGTTGGATTTTGCTGAGGCATTTGACCCGGTGATTGCGAACTCTAGTTTTCCGAAGAGGGAGGAGCATTTGGTTACTTTCTAAAGTACAGTGGCGAGGACCCAGATTGACTACATCCTCCTCAAAATGTGTGATAGAGGATTGTGAAAGGACTGCAAGGTTATCCCCGGGGATATCCTCGCGACGCAGCATAGGCTCTTGGTGATGGACGTCGGTATCCTGATAAAGAGGAAGAAGAGGTAGGCATGAGGAATACCGAGGATCAGATGGGGAGCCTTGACTAAGTATAAAACTCAGGAGTTGTAGGGGAGGTTATCAACTTTGGGATCCTGTAGGAGTAGTGGGTACGCGAGCCCTATGTGGATGACGAAGACAAACTATATTAGAGAGGCGGAGAAAGAGGTGTTAGGGGTCTTGAAGAGTTACCATGACAGGAACAGAGGTGACTGGTGGTGTAATGAAGTGATCCAAGGTAAAGTGGAAGAAAAGAAGGTGGCGTACCTAAGGTTAGTAGGGAGCACATACGAGGAGGAGAGGAGAGCGAACATAAAGAGGTATAAGGTAGATAGGAGGGAGGCGAAGTTGGCGGTCACGGAGGCTAAGACTGTTGCGTTTGGTCGTCTGTACGAGGAACTAGGGGACAAAGATGGGGATAAGAAGTTATTCCGGCTGGCCAAGGCAAGAGAGTGGAAGGCTCGGGATCTGGACCAAGTGAGGTACCTCAGAGATGAGGACGGTAGAGTATTGATGGGAGAGGCACAGATTAAGAGAAGATTGCAAACTTACTTTCATAAACTTCTGAATGAAGATGGGGAAAAGGTTATTGTACTAGATTAATTGGGGCATTCCGAGAGTCACTGAAACTTTGGGTACTATAAACGCATTAGGGTTAAGAAGGTCGTAGGGGCTATGTGTAAGATAAGTAGGGGTAGAGCGACCGGACCAAACAAAATTCCAGTAGAATTTTGGAGGAGTGTGGGTAGAGCAGGCTTGGAGTGGCTGACTAGGTTGTTCAATGTTATATTTAGATTTTAGGACGAAGAGGATGTCGGATGAGTGGAGGTGGAGTACGTTGGTACTGTTGTACAAGAACAAAGGAGATATCTAGAGTTGTAACAACTATAGGGTATCAAGTTACTAAGTCATACCATGAATGCTTGGGAGAGGATGATGGAAGTGAGGGTGAGGATGACTGTGTCTATTTCCGACAACCAGTTCGGGTTCATGCCAGGTCATTCAACTACGGAAGCTATCCACCGTATTAGGAGGTTGGTGGAATAGTAAAGGGATATGAAGAAGGATTTGCACATGGTGTTTATTGACCTGGAGAAAGCATATGACAAGGTACCTAGGGAGGTTCTTTAAAGATGCTTGAAGGCGAAAGGTGTGTCGGTTGCTTACATTAGGGTGATTAAGGACATGTATGATGGAGCTAAGACTCGAGTTAGGACAGTGAGAGGTGACTCAGAGCATTTTTCAGTTATTATGGGATTGCACCAAGGATTTGCACTCAGCCCATTTTTATTTTCCCTGGTGATGGACGCACTGACACACCATATTCAAGGGGAGGTGCCATGGTGTATGTTATTTGCTGATGACATAGTTCTGAATGATGAGACGCGAGACGGTGTTAATGAGAGACTGGAGGTTTGGAGATAGGCCCTTGAGTCTAAGGGTTTCAAGTTGAGTAGGACTAAGATAGAATACCTGGACTGTAAGTTCAATGCCGAATCAAGGGAAGCGGACATGGACGTGAGGCTTGAATCACAGGTCATCCCCAAGAAAAGCAGTTTCAAGTATCTTGGGTCGGTTATCTAGAGAGTGAGGAGATTGACGAGGATGTCATGCACTGTATAGGGGTGGGGTGGATGAAGTGGAGGTTAGCATCTGGAGTCCCATGTGACAAGAAAGTGCCACTTATGCTCAAAGTTAAGTTCTATAGAGCGGTGGTTAGACCAGCCATGTTGTATGGGGCAGAGTGTTGGCCGGTTATGAACTCACATACCTAGAAGATGAAAGTAGGAGAAATGAGGATGTTGAGGTGGATGTGTGGCCACACTAGGATGGTTAAGATTAGGAATGAAGATATCCGGGAGAAGGTGGGTGTGGCTCTGATGGATGATAAGATACAGGAAGCAAGGCTCAGATAGTTCGGGCATGTGCAAAGGGGAAGCCAGAATGCCCCAGTAAGGAGATGTGAGCGGTTGGCTTTGGCGTGTATGAGAAGAGGTAGAGGACGGCCCAAGAAGTATTGGGGAGAGATGATCATACAGGACATGGCAAGGCTTCATATTTATGAGGACATGGCCCTTGATAGGAAGGTGTGAAGGTCGAGCATTAGGGTTGTAGGTTAGGAGGTAGTGGAGCAAGTTTCTTCTTTGTATCGGGTGAGAGGATAGTCTAATAGGGTTGTGTTCTAGACTACTAGTGGTTATTGTTGTGTCCACACTCTTCTTCCACTTTTCATAGTACCAAGCCTTACTTATGTGTTATTGTTATTACTTTTCATCTATTTTCTGGTACTTACGATGTTGTTATTAATTCTATGGTTTCTGTTGATAGTACTGATATATTATCTTTTTCGTCTCCTTGAGCCGAAGGTCTATCAAAAATAGCCTCTCTACCCCCTTGGGGTAGGAGTAAGGTCTGGGTACACTCTACCCTCCCCAGACCCCACTTGTGAAATTTTACTGGGTTGTTGTTGTTTGTTAGTTGTAAAAGATTTGAATTGTTTAGGAATAAATTGCATAGGTGAAAAACTAAATACTCACATCAAGATTGGATATTTCTGATCCTAACAAAGTTTTTGCTTGTGTTGTTGCGCATTCGTCCTTGTTTGTTCACATTAAGCTCGCCAGTATGATGATCCATATTTATTAGTGCTTAAGAACATAGTATAGCGATGTGATACAAAGAAGTTGGTTATTGGAGATGATGGTGTTATGCAACTTCAGTGTTATGCAACTTCAGGGTCAGCTTTGTGTTCCTAATATTGATGGTATGAAGGAGTTGACTCTTTTGGAGGATCACAGTTCGTTGTATTCTAGTCATGCAGGTGCTACGAATATGTATCGTGACTTGAAGCAACATTATTGATGGTGGGAGATAAAGAACGACATTGTTGGCCATGTTTTATGATGTTTGAATTGCCAGCAAGTTAAGTATGAACATAAGAAATCATGTGATTTGACTTAAAATATGGTTATATCGGAGTAAAAGTGGGAGCGTATTACTACGGACATTATGGTAGATTTACCATGTACCTTGAGAAAGTTTGATATTATTTGGGTAATTGTGGATAGGTTGACTAAGTTCGCGCACTTTATACCGGTGTTGACTACTTATACTTCAGAGAAGTTGGCCCTGATTTATATTAGGAAGATAGTTCGTTTGTATGGCATGCATATTTCTATGATTTCAGATTATGACACTTAGTGAGTAACTCACTTTTCAAGAGCAGTACAGCGGGAATTGGGCACATAATTCGACCTTAGCATAACTTTTTGTAATGACCCGCCGGTCATTTTGTGTATTGTAGCCCAGTTCCCCTACTTATTGCCTCTTCTGTGTTCATCTGTACTTATGTGACTTTCGGGGGTGGTTGGTTTGGTTTTGGAGAATTGTTGTAGTTGTAAGGCCCGAAAAAATTTTCTAATGATTTAAGATTTAAAAATACGCCAGTGGTATTTGGGAATAACGTATTCGAGTATTAAAGGAGACATATGGGATATAACCACATCATTTTGAAATGAAAATATATATTTAAGGTGTGTTGGAATATAATAAGAAGTTTTGTGAATAGGAAGAATTTGTGTGTAACAAGTTGGATACATTAAATGGAAAGGATGTTATTATGTAAACATGGTTTCATACTTATATGAAGGTTTGGAAGTCAATCCGGGTCTATATCATAGCAAGGTATCAATTGAGGGTGAGTGGATAAGAAAGAAATGGAAAAGAAAAGAACTGGGAGCGTGCTAGGTTTCGTACAACGTGCGGATTGTGGCATGCCAACCCTCTCAGCAAGTTTGAAAAAAATAGTGAAGTATGGAAGATTGCGCTGGCGCGGGCACGCTACCACCACCCGAAGCCTTTTAAGTACTCATCTTGGGGGTTCATTTCCCCCATTTCACTTGGACGGATTTGGGAGCTCTTCTCCACTCTCTCAAGACCACCAACTCCCCTCTTCTTCAAGGTAAGCAATCCCCATTTTCTTGGTGTTAAATTCCATCATTTCTACACTAGTATTGATGAAATCTACACATAAAATACATAGATCTTCAAAAACTTTCTTCAAGAACTCAAAGGAAGGTTTTGCAAGATTTCTTCCAAAAGGTAATCCTACACCCTTATACTTACATGTATGGATATATTAAGGGAATATGAGTATGAATTAAGTATTGGAACTTATAATATGGTGATTGGAAGCCATAAGTTCCCAATTTAAATACATAACCATTGTAGAGATTGAAAGGTGACTATTTGATGAAATTTTGTTGGTTTGGTGTGGATGGATGGTCATGTATGTGATATTGGAAATTATGAATTGTTTAATAATGATAGTGGGATAAATTGTTGGTAAATGGTAGTAGTTGGATGAACTAATTCTATGGTTAAGAGGTGTAGAGATTCATGCCTACTAGGTGTTTGATAAAATGCCTAAATGGCCTAAATTATGGAATTTGTTACTAATATGGGTTCCATTGAATGTTGTCATTGTAGATTGAAGTTTCTTAGTATAGTGGATCTTTGTAATATTACTAAGGGGCTAATTTGAGGTATGTATGGCTAAACCCCTTCTTCTTAGAATCGAATCCCACGGTGTTCATATAATTGAAGTAAGACCTTGATCATTATTGAATTGGCTATTCCTAATGTGGTTGTGTCGAAGGATATATATTCAATATTTATTCTAAATACTTCATCATGTCATATTTCCATTTGAGGATATGTTCAAAATGTGGAATATGTGTTAGAAAAGTTAAGACTTCATGTCAAGATTGAAATAAAGGTTGTTATGCCAAATTGTATGAAAAACCTCTATGTACCTAAGATTCCCGAATTGTTGTATTATGTGAAGTTAATGTCTTGAACGGGAAGACTTATTGTTGTTGATAATGATTATGATAATGATATTTGAATGTGAAAAAAGGGTATTTGAATTATGAAATACGGCCAAGTGTCAAGAATGATTTTGTAATGGTGATCACTAGTGCCAATGAATCGAAAGAATATGAAAGAATTATGATGTGCGATAATTGAAATTGTGGTTATGGTTGGTGTCTCAAGTGAGATGGCCTAGCCGATCGGGCCGTGATCGGACGCCATGCCACACACATGGTGGTAACTGTGCTGGAAATGATAATTGAAATTGTGGATATGGGTGATGTCTCAAATGAGATGACCTAGCNGGATAAATTGTTGGTAAATGGTAGTAGTTGGATGAACTAATTCTATGGTTAAGAGGTGTAGAGATTCATGCCTACTAGGTGTTTGATAAAATGCCTAAATGGCCTAAATTATGGAATTTGTTACTAATATGGGTTCCATTGAATGTTGTCATTGTAGATTGAAGTTTCTTAGTATAGTGGATCTTTGTAATATTACTAAGGGGCTAATTTGAGGTATGTATGGCTAAACCCCTTCTTCTTAGAATCGAATCCCACGGTGTTCATATAATTGAAGTAAGACCTTGATCATTATTGAATTGGCTATTCCTAATGTGGTTGTGTCGAAGGATATATATTCAATATTTATTCTAAATACTTCATCATGTCATATTTCCATTTGAGGATATGTTCAAAATGTGGAATATGTGTTAGAAAAGTTAAGACTTCATGTCAAGATTGAAATAAAGGTTGTTATGCCAAATTGTATGAAAAACCTCTATGTACCTAAGATTCCCGAATTGTTGTATTATGTGAAGTTAATGTCTTGAACGGGAAGACTTATTGTTGTTGATAATGATTATGATAATGATATTTGAATGTGAAAAAAGGGTATTTGAATTATGAAATACGGCCAAGTGTCAAGAATGATTTTGTAATGGTGATCACTAGTGCCAATGAATCGAAAGAATATGAAAGAATTATGATGTGCGATAATTGAAATTGTGGTTATGGTTGGTGTCTCAAGTGAGATGGCCTAGCCGATTGGGCCGTGAACGGACGCCATGCCACACACATGGTGGTAACTGTGCTGGAAATGATAATTGAAATTGTGGATATGGTTGATATCTCAAATGAGATGACCTAGCCTATCAGATCGAGATCGAACTCCATGTAAGAAAACGGTGGTATTGTGGATTGTGGCATATGGCACTAAAGATTACCCAACCTAATAAGATGGAAATTGACTTGAGAACTTATGTGATTCTTACTTGATGTTGTAGAATTGTTTTGAAGCTCTTATTGAACTCATGAATGTTTTCCCCCTTGTATTATTGTCCATTCTATTGAGATGGCATTTTAGCTTTACATACTAGTACTATTCGACGGTACTAACGTCCTTTTTGCCGGGGGCGCTGCATCTTTAAATGGATGCAGGTGGTTACATAGCAGACAGTGTTGATCGCAGTTAGTGGTACATCATTATCTTCCCAGCAGACTCGGTGAGCCCCATTTCATTCTGGGGTCATGTATTGTACCTTTTGTTTATATTGTGGTCACTTTTTGAGGTTTAGCCGGGGCCTTGTGGCCGGCATTATCATTGTACTCTTCTTTATCTATAGAGGCTCCGTAAACATAGTGTGAGTTGTGTATTGGTGCTGGGAAAGACAAACTATGTTATGTTATGGTTGTATTACTTGTCCCATTTGAGACTTTAAAAATGATGAAACCTATTGGTAATAGATTGGTATTAGAGACATGATCACGTTTTTGTATAATTTATGAAAATATATATTATCTTCATTCATGGATGAGTTTGGGTAGATTGAAATTTTAACAGGCTTGCTCGGTCGGGTTCATTCAGTTGAGCGCCGGTCACGCTCCTCGGTTTTGGGGCGTGACAAACTTCGTATCAGAGACTATGGTAATAAAGTGTCCTAGGATATCTCGGAGCCGTGTCTAATAGAGTCCTTATTATCGGTGTGTTGTCGACCACATCTATAATTAGGATGCTACATGGGCATTTAGGAACAATACCTTTCTTTCATGTTCTCGATCGTGCGATCAAGCTAATTGTAAGATATTTCCTCTTTTAACTCGTGCTTTACTTTAACTTTCACTACATGGCACCTAAGAAGAAGGCAAGAACTGGCCAAAGAGCCAATAACCCTCCAAGAGTGACGGTTGACCCTATAATTGATGATGCGGGTGAGCACCCGAGAAGTGAGAACATTCCTCCAGTTACTACACTGCCCGACTCTACTACAACTGGTCAGACCGCACCTATCCCTACACCTACTGAGGGTACAACGGTCCCTCCAACTGATATACCAGTTCCACCTCCAGTCCTAGCTTCCGATTCTGGTGTTTTTGATGTTGATCTTAGGGGATCTATCCAAATGCTGACACATATAGTGGCTTCTCAAGCCTAGAGATCAAATGTTGCACCCACTTCTTCTAGCCAACAAGGGGATTCTAGTGGTTCCAGGGTGAACAGGTTTCTTCAATTGGATCCTCCGGTGTTCACGGGTGCTAATCCCGAGGAGGACTTCATTGATGATATGTATAAGACTCTCCGGGTTATGCGCGCTACTGAGACAGAGGGAGTAGAGTTGGCCGCCTACCGCCTGAAAGGGGTGGCCTATTCTTGGTTTGAGCTGTAGGAGGACTCTCGGGAGGAGGGGAGCCCTTCAGCAAGGTGGAGCAAGTTTGTTGACGCATTCATGGACCATTTCTTGCCGGCCGATACTAGGGCAGCTCGTGCCGCAGAGTTTAAGAATCTTAAGCAAGGGAGTAGGAGTGTGTGGGAGTATCACATGGAGTTCGCGCGCCTGTCAAAATACGCCATTTTATTGTTGCCTACTATGGAGGCTAGAGTGAGCCGGTTTGTGCAGGGCCTTAGCCCCTTGGTTATTATGAGGCTGCTACAGCTGCCTTGAATTCAGATATGAACTATGGGAAAATGGTAGCATTTGCTCAAGCTACAGAGGACCGTAAGTTGAAGAATAGAAGGGAGCGAAAGGGTACCAGCAAGGCCCGGTCCGTGGGCAACTTTGGAGAGTCATTTGGTGGGGGAAGATCAGCTTTCAGGGGAGGGTCATCAAGGCCATCCCAGTGTTTTGCTCAGTCTTCAACATGCGAGTCATTTCAGGCCCAATCAAGGCAGCAGGGGACCCTACCAGCAAGGCCGATCAAGAGGGAGATTCCAGCAGCAGTGGAGGGACCCATGCCCCAAGTGTGGGAAGATGCATTTGGGAATCTGCTACATGGACCTGCCAGTATGTTACGGGTGTGGATTGAGGGGTCA
>AWOL01S0031008.1:0-18208 GCA_000715115.1 Nicotiana otophora
TGAGTCCCTTAGTCGCAATTTGGTATGCCCTGTTAGGTGAGGCACCGGGTGCTGGTCTCGCTCAGAGGTTCGGGGCATGACAAGTAAATCCATGATTGATAATTATGCCAGGGTTTTCTTCAGTTTTTCCCTCACGGAGTATGCTTTGGTTGACATTTTCTTCCAGAATTTTATGGCCTCCGGATCTGTTATATTTCTTCTTTGAATCTGTTCCCTTCCTTGATTCCCTCGGTTCACATCCTCAGGAGCATAACACCTCCCCGACCTAGTCATACCATGATCCGCTGCGAAATCTGTCATCTTGGCTTTCCCTTTATGTTGATATGTCCACGAGATTGTCTTGTATTCCCGATCCTCTTTATCCCTGATAGCAACGGTGGGCTATTGCTGGTACGTTTGGATCATCACTATAGGTTTTAGCTGTACTGTGACCATTGGAGTCCTTCGAGGTTGTACGTCCCCGAACAATTTTACCTAGAACCCGAGGTTTATATGGTGCCAAAGTAGGCTTGAACCTTTTGTGTTGAACAGTGCATTGGGGAGTTGAAGGAATTGTGTTGCAGACTATGGTATTTCTGTGGTCCACTATGCGACCACAGAATCACTCTGCGGGCCGCAGATCGGCCGTAGAGTGAAGCAAGAACTTGAGCTAAATTTTGAGGACCATTATGTGGTCCATTAAGCGGCCGAAGAACCGTTTTGCGGGCTGCAAATTCCATCACAGAATCAACATGAGAAATTTCAGAAGGAGGTTCTGCGATCCATTATGCAACCGCAGAACTGGTCTGCAGACCGCAGACCGGTCGTAAAATAAGGCAGAATTGCCCAGTTCTGGAGGGCAATTATGCGGTCCATTTTACGGACCACAGAAGCATTATGCGATCACATATGTGACCGTAGATCTGCGTCGGGGCTTCAATTTATATAATTTTTGACCCGACCCTATTTCGATATATTGAAGTAGAGAGACTCTTTTGAAGCAAAAATGTAATATTTTAGAGAGAAATGAGATTGTTCTAGAGAAATGGGGAACCTTAGGCTAATTGTTCATCAATCCTTTCTCAAGACTTGGAGAATGCATAAGGAAAACTCACAAGGTCTTCACCCAAGAGGTAACGTTCAAACCCTGGTCTTCAATTTCGAGTTTGGGTATAAGATAGGTAATTTGAGAGTATGATTTTTGGGTATAGGAGTTGTAATTTTTGCATGCATGTAGCTATGAAGATGGTGGGGAGGAAATTTAACTAGTATGAGTAAACTCTTGGTGTTAAATTAGTTGTGGAGTGAAGGGAATCTTGTGGAAGAACTTTGTAATCAAATTTGCACGCCTAGTGTTTGACAAAATGCTCCAATGAGGTGATACCATGAATATCTTCCTAATTTGTGTTTAATTTTGCTATGTCTCTAAATAGATCGAAGTTTCTAGGATATTTGGAACTGTGTAGTGAATTAAGGGAAGCTCAAAGCGAGGTATGAAGGCTAAACTCTTTTTTGGTATTGGAATTCTCGTGTTATTACCAAACACCATCGTGTAAAGTTCGGACATGGAATGCTATTGATGTGGAGTATTCAAACTAGTATAATTGATGCCAGATTGTTATAACGTGTTAGAATCCTCGTGTGTTAACGATTCTCTATTTTTTGCTTAATCATGTTATACCCCTTTTGGAAGAAGATCTTGTATGAAATCAATGTGATTAAGCACATATTTCTCATATGATGAAACTTCATGAATTTGCACTTGCTAAGGCCAAAGGTACCAAACAATTGATTAAAAGGGAACTCTTTTGTACATATTATTATCATTCTGGGAACAAGAGTAGTGGCATTGTGGTTACACCTTCACCCGCATACGTTGGGGTGAGGCGGCGGGGATAGAGCTATGGTATTGGGATTACACCTCCACCCACATACGTTAGTGTGAGGTGGTGGGGTCGCTTTGAGTAGAGCTGTGGTATTGTGATTACACCTCCACCCACATACGTTGGGGTGAGGCGGTGTGGCCGCTTTGTGTATAGTTGTGGTATTGTGAATACACCTCCACCTGCATACATTGGGGTGAGGCAGCAGGGCCGCTTTGTGTAAAGGTAGTTGTAGAGGATTCCTGACTTGAAATTTATAAGTGTTATTGGAAGTTCTTAATAAATTTTGTTTGATTTTTATGGCTACATAAACCCTATGATTGTTACCATGATTCATAATATGCATGTTGTATTTCCAAGTCCTTGAATAGGTGTTTCAGTTTTCATACTAGTACTATTCGACATGTACTAACGTCCTTTTTGCCGGGAGCACTGCATCTTTAATGGATGCAGGTGGTTCCATAGCGGGAGGCGTTGACCAGTGATAGCTGTACACTTTGTCCCAGCTGACTTGGTGAGCCCCACTTCATTCTGGGGTTGTGCATCTTTTGTTCTGTGTGTATTATGTTTTGAGGTATAGCCGGAGCCTTATTTCCGGCTCCATCATTGTACTCTTTTATATCTATTAGAGGTTCCGTAGATATAGTGTGGGTTGTGTATTAGTGTGGGAAAGTTAAACTAAAGATGTCGTAATTGTATCTCATGCTTCCACTGTAAAACTATGGTTGTGAAATGTATTGTTTTGGAGACTTATAAATGAAGTAACTAATGGTGATAGAACTAGTGTTGTTCATGAACCCTCATGGTATTAATTAATGAAGTTCATATTCTAATTATTTATGGGTGATTTAGGTTGAAAGAAATCCAACAAGCTTGCTCGGCCGGGTTATCTCGGTTGAGCGCCCGTCGCGCTCCCCGAGGTCGGGGCGTGACAGACTTGGTATCAGATCCTATGGTTTTAAGGTGTCCTAGGATGTCTCAGAGCCGTGTCCAGTAGATTCCTTCTTATCGGTGTGTTGTCGACCACATCTATAATTAGGAGGCTAATTGGGCACTTAGGAATGATACCCTTCTTTGATGTTCTCGATCATGCGATAAAGCTGATTGTAAGATTGTTCCTCCTTTAACTCGTGCTTTACTCTAACTTTCAGTACATGGCACCTAGGAAGAAGGCAAGAACTGGCCAAGGAGCCAATGTCTCCCCAGGAGTGGCAGTTGATTTGATATTTGATGATGCGGGTGAGCACCCGAGGGGTAAGGATATTCCCCCATTTACTACACCACCTGAATCTACTATTCTTACTCAGACTCCACCAGATCCTGCACCTACTGAAGGTGCAACGACCCCTCCAACTGATATTCCAGTTCCACCTCTAACGCTATCTTCGGATGTCAGTGTTTCTGATGGGGATCTTAGGGGATCCATACAGATGTTGGCTCAGATAGTGGCCTCATAGACCCAGAGATAAAATATTGCACCTACTTCTTCTAGTCAGTCAGGGGGGTCCGCTAGTTCTAGGGTGAATTGGTTTCTCCAGTTTGATCCTCCAGTATTCACAGGTACATATCCTGAGGAGAAACCCAGGACATCATTGATAAGATGCATAAGACACTCCGACTTATGAGTGATACTGAGACGGAGGGAGTAGAGTTGGCCTCCTACCTCCTGAAAGGGGTGGCCTATTCTTGGTTTGAGATGTGGGAGGAGTCTCGTGAGGAGGAGAGCACTTCGGCGAGGTAGATTAAGTTCACCGATGCCTTTATGGATCATTTCTTGCCTGCCGAGACTAAGGCGGCCCATGCCACTGAGTTTGATAACCTGAAGTAGGGTAGCATGAAGGTGTGGGAGTACCATATGGAATTTGCGCGCCTATCCAAGTATGCTATTCACATGTTTCCAACTATGGAGGTTAGGGTGCGCCGGTTTGTGTAGGGTCTTAGCCCATTGGTTATTAATAAGTCTGCTACAGCTGCCTTGAATTCTGATATGAACTACGCGAAGATGGTGGCATTTGATCAAGCTATAGAGGACCGTAAACTGAAAAATAGAAGGGAGTGTGAAGGTAGCAGCAAGGCCTGGTCAGCGGGCAATTTTGGTGGTTCTTCCGGTCGTGGTGGTAGGTCGAAATTCATGGGAGGGTCATCAGGGCCATCTTAGTCATTCGCTCAGCAGGGTTGGCCTGGAGGGAGATTCCAGCTGCAGCGGAGGCCCCCGTGTCCTAAGTATGAGAGGATGCACTTTAGGGTATGCTTCATGGACCTACCTATATGCTACGGCTGCAGTGTGAGGGGTCACATTCAGAGGGATTTCCCCTTGTCCTGTCGGATCATGGTCAGAGGTGCGGCGCAACCAGCTAGCTCAGCAGCTACTATATCCACAGCACCTTCTCCACCTCGAGGCACCCCCGCAGGGCGTGGTGTAGTTAGGGGTGGCATACAGAGTTCGGGAGGACCCAACAGATTTTATGCTATACGGAGGCGTCGGGATTCAGAGGCTTCTCAAGACGTTGTCACATGTATATTGACTATCCAATCTCATGATGTGTATGCTTTTATTGATCCCGGTTCCACTTTGTCATATGTCACTCCTTATGTTGCTATGGAATTTGGGATAGAACCGGAATAGCTCCGTGAGTCGTTCTCTATATCTACTCCGGTTGATGAGTCTATTGTGGTCACACGGGTTTATAGGTATTGTGTTGCCACGGTGTGTGGTCGGGACACCATGGCCTATCTCATTGAATTGGGGATGGTCGATTTTTATGTAATAATGGGAATGGACTGAATTTATTCATTTTTTTCCAAGCTTGACTGTCGAACCAAAACCGTTAGGTTTGAATTTCCAAATGAGTCCGTGATTGAAAGGGGATGATGTAGTGCCAAAGGGTAGGTTTATTTCTTACCTTAAGGCCATGAAGATGATTATAAATGGGTGTATCTACCATTTGGTCTGGGTTATGGACACCGATGTTGAGGCACCTACACTTGAGTCTGTGCCGGTTGTGAATGAATTTCCGAAGGTCTTTCCGGATGATCACCCTGGATTCCCACTAGACAGGGAGATTGATTTTGGAATTGATGTGATGCCAGACATGCAACCTATATATATTCCTCCCTATAGAATGGCACCAGCAGAATTGAAGGAGCTAAAAGAACAACTGAAGGATTTGTTGGAGAACGGTTTCATCCGGCCGAGTGTGTCGCATTGGGGCGCACCAGTTCTATTTGTAAGAAAGAAAGAAGGGTCGCTAAGTATTTCTCCAAGATTGGTTTGAGATCCGGGTATCACCAATAGAAGATCAGGGAGTAGAATATTCCGAGAATAGCTTTCAGAACCCGGTATGGGCACTTTGAATTTCTGGTAATGTTGTTTGGGCTAACAAATGCCCCGGCAGCTTTTATGGACCTTATGAATCGAGCCTTCAATCCTTTTCTTGAATCTTTTGTGATAGTGTCCATTAACAATATTCTGGTATATTCACGAGGTCGAAAGGACCATGCCTATCATCTCAGAATAGTTCTACAGACTTTGTATCAACACAAGTTGTATGCAAAGTTTGCAAAATTTGATTTTTGGCTTGAATCTGTTACATACTTGGGTCATGTCGTCTCCAGAGAAGGAACTAAGGTCGATCCTCAGAAGATTTCAGCTGTGAGGAATTGTCCTAGACCTACTACCCCAATAGAGATTCGCAGTTTCTTAGGCTTAGCTGGGTATTATAGAAAGTTTGTGGAGGGATTCTCTACCCTTGCCTCTCCATTGACTAAATAGATGCAGAAGGCGGTTAAGTTCCAATGATCACATGCTTGTGAAAGGAGCTTTCAGGAGTTGAAATTGAGGTTGACTACGGCACCAGTGTTGACCCTACCAGAGGGTACAAGTGGGTTTTTGGTATATTGTGATGCTTCAAGAATCGGACTTGGGTGTGTATTAATGCAACATGGAAAGGTGATAGCCTATGCTTCTAGGCAACTCAAGAATCATGAAAAGAACTATCCAACACATGACTTAAAGCTTGCAGCAGTGGTCTTTACATTTAATATTTGGTGTCATTATTTGTATGGGGTCCATGTGGATATATTCACGGACCATAAGAGTCTTCAATACATTTTCCAACATAAGGAATTGAATCTGAGGCAGAGAATATGGCTTGCGTTACTCAAGGATTATGACATCGATATCCTATATCATTTGGGGAAGGCTAATGTTGTGGCGGATGGTCTTAGTCGGAAATCTAAGGGTAGTTTGGCTCACTTGGAGGCATATCAAAGGCCGTTGGCCAAGGAGGTTCATCGGTTGGCTAGTTTGAGAGTTCGTCTTGCGGATTCTAGTGAAGAAGGAGTGATTTTGCAAAATAGGGCTGAATCGCCGCTTGTTGTGGAAGTCAAGGAAAAGCAATACAACGATCCATTGTTGGTACAATTGAAGGAGAGGTTTCATAAACATAAGACCATGGCTTTTTCTCTTGGCATGGATGATGGTACACTAAGGTACCAAGGGCGGCTATGTGTTCCAAACATGGATGGTCTTCGAGAAAAAATCATGACTGAGGCTCACACTTGTAGGTATTCCGTACACCCGGGTTCTACAAAGATGTACCATTATCTTAAGGAAGTCTACTGGTAGAATGATATGAAGAGGAATGTAGCGGACTTCGTGGCAAGATGTCCAAATTGTCAGCAAGTGAAGGTCGAACACCAAAGGCCCAGTGGGTTGGCACAGAACATAGAAATTTCGATGTGGAAATGGGAGATGATCAATATGGACTTTGTGGTAGGACTATCTCGCACTCCTCGCAAATTCGACTCAATTTGGGTAACTGTGGACCCACTCATGAAATCAGCACACTTCTTACCTGTTAAAGCTACTGACACGGCAGAATAGTATGCTCGGTTGTATATCAAGGAAATAGTCAGGTTGTATGGCACTCCAGTTTCTATTATCTCGGATCGAGGGGCACAGTTCACGGCTAATTTTGGAAGAAGTTTCAGCAAGGTTTGGGTACTCAGGTAAATCTTAGTATAGCCTTTCACTCACAGACTGACGGACAGGCAGAGCGGACTATTCAAACGCTTGAGGATATGTTGTGAGCTTGTGTTCTTGACTTCAGGGGTAGCTGGGATGATCATTTGCTACTGATAGAGTTTGCTTACAACAACAATTATCATGCTAGCATTCATATGGCAGTGTTCGAGGCTTTATATGGTAGGAGATGTAGATATCCCATTGGGTGGTTCGAGATTGGGGAAGCAAAATTGATAGGGTCAGATCTCGTGCATCATGATATGGAAAAGGTTAAGATCATTACAGAATGGTTGAAAACTGCTCAGAGTCGTCAAAATCCTATTCATATGTTCGTTGTAGGGATTTGGAGTTCAAAGAAGATGATTGAGTATTCTTGAAGGTTTCCCCTATGAAGGGTATAATACGGTTTGGTAAGAAAGGGAAATTGAGTCCGCGGTATGTCGGACCGTATAGAATCATTCAAAGTGTTGGTCAGGTGGCGTACAAACTTGAGCTACCACCTGAGATGTCATTAGTGCACCCGGTATTTCACGCGTCTATGTTAAAGAAAGTAGTTAGAGACCCGACACTCATTGTTCCAGTTGAGACTATTGAGGTTAATGAAGAACTAAGTTATGAATAAATTCCAGTTTCCATTCTTGATAGGCAAGTACGAAAGCTAAGAAATATAGACATTGCCTTCGTGAAAGTGTTATGGCGAAACCAACAGGTTGAAGAGACCACATGGGAGGCCAAGGAAGAAATGAAGAAGAAATACCCTCATTTGTTTGAATAGTCATATATTTATAAAGTTGTGTCCTATGAACGTGTTAAGAGTTTACCTTCTATGAATTATGTATCATTTGTACAGTTGATGTTAAGCTTGTTCCCTTTTGTGATATACTGCTCGTGAGGCCACGGTTGCCATTGTTTTATGTTATCTTACGTCATTGGTTCATGTACATGTTGTTAGGATTGGTTTCTGGGATTCTCTAACAGGTGGATAGGCCCAGTTACAGGGGAAACTCGAGCGAAAATTTTGGAAATTTGGGGAGTTAGTCAAAGATACTATTTGTGTGTGTTATAGCAGTTGAATCATATTCGGTGCTAATGGGGAATTTTGACCCTCATTCGAGGACGAATGATCTTAAGTGGGGGGAGGATGTATGGCCCCAAAAAAGTTCACCTAAAACCTGAGGTTTTTGTGGTACCGAAGTAGGCTCAGACCTTTTGGGTTGAACAGTGCATTGGGGAGTTGACGGAAACGTGTTGCAGACTATGGCATTTCTGCGGTCCACTATGAAACCATAGAATCACTCTGTGGGCTGCAGAGTGAAGCAGAAACTTGAGTTAAATATTTTAGGACCATTATGTGGTCCATTATGAGGCTGCAGAACCCTTCTATGGGCCGCAAATCCCATCGCAGAATCAACATGAGAAATTTCAAAAGGAGGTTCTGTGGTCCATTATACGATCGCAGAATTGGTCTGCGGACCACAGACCGGTCACAGAATGAGGCATAATTGCCCAGTTCCGGAGGGCATTGTACGGTCCATTTTGCGGACCGCAGAAGCATTATGCGGTCGCATATGCGACTGCAGATCTGCGTCGGGGCTTCAATTTTTCTAATTTTTGGCCCGACCCTATTTCGATATATTGAAGTAGAGGGACTCTTTTGAAGTAAAAATCTGATATTTTAGAGAGAAGTGAGAGTGTTCTAGAGAGAGGGGGAACCCTAGGCTAATTGTTCATCAATCCTTGCTCAAGACTTGGAGAATTCACAAGGAAATCTCACAAGGTCTTCATCCAAGCAGTAAGGTCCAAACCATAGTCTTCAATTTCGAGTTTGGGTATAAGATGGGTAATTTGGGAGTATGCTTTTTGGGTATGGGAGTTGTAATTTATGCATGCATGTAGCTATAAGGATGGTGAGGATGAAATTTATCTAGTATGAGTAAACTCTTGGTGTTGAATTAGTTCTGGAGTGAAGGAAATCTTGTGGAAGAACTTTGTAATCAAATTCGCACGCCTAGTGTTTGATAAAATGCTTCAATGAGTTGATACCATGAATATCTTCCTAATCTGTGTTCAATTTTGCTATATCTCTAAATAGATCGAAGTTGCTAGGATTTTCGGATATGTGTAAGGAATTAAGGGAAGCTCAAAGCAAGGTATGAAGGCTAAACTCTTTTTCTGGTATTGGAATTCCCGTGTTATTACAAAAATCCATCGTGTAAAGTTCGGACATGGAATGCTATTGATGTGGAGTATTCAAACTAGTAGAATTGATGCCCGATTGGCATAACGTATTAGAACCCTTGTGTGTTAATGATTCTCTATTTTTGACTTAATCATGTTATACCCCTTTGGGAAGAAGATCTTGTATGAAATCAATGTGATTAAACACTTATTTCTCATATGATGAAACTTTATGTATTTGCACTTGCTAAGGCCAAAGGTACCAAATAGTTGATTAAAAGGGAACTCGTTTGTACATATTATTATCATCTTGGGAACTCGAGCTGTGGCATTGTGGTTACACCTCCACCCGCATATGTTGGGGTGAAGCGGCGGGGCCCGCTTTGTGTAGAGCTGTGGTATTGTGATTACACCTCTACCCACATACGTTGGGGTGAGGCAGCGTAGCCTCTTTGTGTATAGTTGTGGTATTGTGAATACACCTCCACCTACATACAGTGGGGTGAGGCGATGGGGCTGCCTTGTGTAGAGTTCAGGTATTGTTTTCACCTTCACCCGCATACATTGGGTTGAGGTGGCAAGGCCGCTCTATGTAAAGGTAGTTGTAAAGGATTCCCGACTTGAAATTTATAAATGTTATTGGAAGTTCTTAATAAATCTGTTTTGACTTTTAGGGCTACATAAGCCCTATGACTGTTACTATGATTCATCATATTCATGTTGTATTTCCAAGTCCTTGAATAGGTGTTTTGGTTTTCATACTAGTACTATTCGACATGTACTAACGTCCTTTTTGTCGGGGGCGCTGCATCTTTAATGGATGCAGGTGGTTCCATAGTAGGAGGCATTGGCCAGTGATAGCGGTACACTTTTTCCCTGCTGACTTTGGTGAGCCCCACTTCATTCCAGGGTTGTGCATCTTTTGTTCCATGTGTATTATGTTTTGAGGTATAACCGGAGCCTTATTACCGGCACCATCATTAACTCTTTTATATCTATTAGAGGCTCCGTAGACATAGTGTGGGTTTTGTATTAGTGTAGGAAAGTTAAACTAAAGATGTCGTAATTATATCTCATGCTTCCACTGTAAAACTATTGTTGTGAAATGTATTGTTTTGGAGACTTATTAATGAAGTAACTAATAGTGATGGAACTAGTGTTGTTCATGAACCCTTGTGGTATTAATTAATGAAGTTCATATTCTCTTTATTTATGGGTGATTTGGGTAGAAGGAAATCCAGCAGGCTTGCTCGGCCGGGTTATCTCGGCTGAGCGTCGGTCGCGCTCTCCGAGGTCGGGGTGTGACAGAGGTGGGACCCTTGCAGCCTCGACATTCCCTATTGTGACAATGGTTCCTTTCAAGTCATACTCTTCATCCAGGGTGATCATATTAGCTCCTTGGTTTCGGTGATTTGGCAGCGGGTTGCGGTTCACATTAGGCGAAGCTGGTGTGCACTGAATGGCTCCACTTTTGATCAATGACTCAATTTCATTTTTTAGTCTCAAACATTCCTCAGTATCATGCCTCGGTATGTTTGAGTGGTAAAAGCACCATTTGGTTGCATCAAAGTATTTTGAGGGATACTCAGAAACCTTTCCTTCTATCGGATCTATCAAACCTGCTCTCCTCAGTGTTTCACATAGTTGAGCCAGAGGTTCAGCAATCGGGGTGTAGTTTTTGGGACCTCTCTCTTCAAAATTTGGGCGAGTTCTTCGTGCATAGGTGGGTCGGTTTTGATGAGTTATAGTTTGAACTGGAGCGTATGGTCGTAGTGGGTTTGGATTTGTATGGGATCGACGTGGGTTATATTGAGGTTGGGGATTGTAATATGGTTGTGTGTTGTAGACTGGAGCATAAGAAGGTGGGTGTGGGGAATGGGTGTTTGGAGAGTAAGAGGTGTTTCCATGATGTGGATTGGACTGGTAATAGGAAAGGATTACCGATACCTCTTCCTTTTTATTCTTTTCGCTGCCAATTGATCTTGATTAGATTGCTTTACTAGCTGCTTGCAATGCGGCCATAGATTGTAGCTTGCCGAACTTTATACCATCTTCTAAACAATCTCCCATTTTAACTAGTTTGGGGAATGTTTGCCTCATCATGCCCATCATTTTCTCAAAGTAGATCCCTTCCTGAGCCCTGATGGAATACTTAGTCAGCTCACTGTCATCTAACAGATGTTGTTCCCTAGCGGCCTCTGATCTCCATCGATGTGCATATTTTTAGAAAGATTCAGACGGCTTCTTCTGCAAGTTTACCAGTGCGAACCTATCAAGGGTAATTTGTGTGTTTAATCAGAAGCTATTCATGAAATCTTCCGCCATATCCTGCCATGCCCTCCAGTTTTGCGGATCTTGGGGAGTATACCAAGTAAGTGCTTCCGCTGTCAAGATCCTTATGAACAGCTTCATTCTTAACTTCTCATTTCTTACTACTCCATCTATCTTATCACAGTAGGCTCTGAAGTGTGCATGGGGATCACCTGTCCCATCAAAGATATCAAACTTCGAAGGCTTGTACCCTACCGGCATGTCCACATCACGATGGATACACAGATCCTCATAGTTTAGACGTTTGCTCCCTCGAACGACCTGGAGGTTCTTCATTTGCTTTCCCAATGCTCGTAATTGCTCAGACACTGATTCTTCCTCCTTATACTTATCTTTCCTCTCCATTTTGACATGCTAGTCAACTTCATAAAGCATCCTGACCATGACGGGCGTTGTGATGGTTGGTTCTAAAACAATATATACGGGAGGAACATATCACTCATGTGCATCGGTATGTGATGCAGGTATGTGCTGGTTTTGATTAGTGGTGAAGGTGACTCCCTCGCGATAAGGGGTGTAAATTGTGTTGGTGGTAACTAGTGCGTTCAGCGGCATTTGAACATCATTTGGTATGTAAGGAGTGTGTATAGGAGGGTTTGGTGGGTTTGCAGGGGTTAACAGAGGTATTACCTGAGTGATAGGGACTGAAGTTGGGGTATAGTTGGCTTGGTGAGTAGTTGAAGGAAAGTGGTCGGGGATTGAATCAAGAGAAGGAAAGTAGGGTGGTTGTGGGAGCGTCTTCATGGCCAGATATGCCAATTCCCGGATGTGTTGTACTTCCTCCCTCAAAGATTCCATTTCCTGGGCTATCCTAGCCATATGTTCGCCATTCCTTGTATCATCCTTCTCTTCCGATCGCCCCGAGCTATGATCTATTACAAGAGCCGGTTCATTCAGATTATCCATCGTAGATATCTTCCCTTTCGATCTTAGGTTGTATGGTGGTTCCTCCAGTTTTGGGTCAACACAAACCAACTTTTCTTTTGGGGAACAATAATAAAGTAAGGGAAAAATAGAACAGAAGTCAGTTTCACTGTTTGCACAAGTAATGGGCACACAGAGCAGTTAGTTCACGTATTTAGGCAAGCGCATTTTCCTAAATTTCGGGGACCTCTCTTTGTCGGAGGTAGGGCTAAGTCGCGAATATTTGACAAACAATTAGATTTGACATATTTAGATCCGAAGCAAATTTTGTTTTTGGATTGTAATAGGAGGGAGCAGATGTTACATCATTGTTTTGAACATTCACAGAATTACATGGGCTCAAACAAACTTGCCCTTGGGAAAATGAGAAAGTTTGTGATAAAGATACAAAGCAAGAAAAGGGGAAAATCAACCAACTTCAAGTAACCATCCCCGGAATCATTCCACGTCTCTTCTTCCTCTTCTGGTTCTTCCTCCGGGTCTTCTTCAAATTCTTCTCCATCATCATTGATCTCAAATTCGTCCTCTGGGTCATCCTCCGATTATGTATCACACTCAATCTGGAGACACTCCACTACTCGGTCATCATCCTCGATGGGGGAGGCAACATGTGATCAATTGATCCCGGTACCACTTGGCGGTGCATGGAGGTAGTCACAAGATAGTGTGGCAAGATCTCATGATAGATTTGCAAAGCTGCCACTCCGTCCTCCAACCAAGTTATTCATTCCCTGCTTGGTCGGGCTAGCTCGTCTTCTTCGTTGATCCAGATATAATATTCTGGAGCGCACCACGATTTTGACCCATTGGCATTGTGACTAGATAATTCCACACCTCTTGAAGCCTTCTTATCCTTGGCATCGAGATCTGACTGTTGTATTCGTCCTCATACAGTGTCGTCCTTTCCCAGAGAGGTACATCCTGAATCAACCCAAACTGGTTTAGAACTCGTATGGGTGAGTATGGATGGATGCCCTCAAGTCCTATCAGCTCGATGAAATATTTCAGAGGAGTCCTTAGGATTGCACTTATGCATAGCCATGGAAGCTTCCAATTGACCCATTCTACGCTTAAGCTGGTCAGTATCTCTCTCCATTCTTCCTGTCCATGTAGGGAGACCCAATGTCTCATCCTCTCATTGTAACTTCGAATCATGTTGCTAACGTCCACGAAATAGTCAAATGTGGCCTCTTACTGAAAGAAATGCTCAGTGGCCCTGATTTGAAGCAGCAAGTTATAATCCTTGAAGAAATCATATCCCTGAGAATATACGGACAGAGCCCTAACGATCTCTGCTAACACCATGGGTACTACAGTGGCTTGGAGGTTGCCTCAGAATGTTGCTAGAACCACGGGTAGCAAGTTGATATTGATCCGTCCTCCTCTTTGTGGGAAGACCAACAGTCCCAGTGGCACCAAAGAGAAGGTTATGGGTCGGAGACTTTCCCACGTTGCATGATCACACTGAAATTCTCCCAAGTATCATTCATAGCTTTCACGATGTCCGAACCTGTCAAAAATTTGGTCCAGGCTTACCCATCCATCTTTGATGTTTCTCAAACCCCGACTGTTTGCCAGACCCAAAGCATCAAGAAACATGTAGTCGAGCATGGTGACTGGTAGTATCGATTTCCTCCCTGTAAATGGTAGCTCCGTGAAACTAATTACTTCCTCCAATGTCGGCATAACTCACAATCAGCAAACTTGAACACCACCTTGGCCGGGACCCAGAAATCTATCAGCAGGCGAGTAAGCACCTTGTCAGCTCGGATGTTTAGCAAGGTAGTCAGTGCTCCTAGATGTGTTTTAATTTTGTCACCATGTTCTCAGCAGATATTCTTTCACCAATGCTTTAGCTTGTGTGGTGCTCCCATCACCATATTGATCTCGGGGATATTTTGGTTGATTTCCATTTCTGAATTGGGTAGAGAAAAGGGTTTGATAAGTGTTTGTTTCAGATCTTAAGTGTCTCGTCATGATTGGTTCGTCTTTCCACATAAGTTATGGCGTTGGTTGCATGACCCATTGACATTAGGGTGGATTTCCTAGTTGTGTGTCGATGCTAAGGATCGACTCACCTAAGGTTTATGCAATATGACCTATGTTTGCTAGAGTAGAGTGTTTCCTACTTTTGAATTGGACTGAAAACTGCAAGAAGTTATGTCAGCTGACTTGACAAAGTCATTCTCTAAAACTAAAGAATTTTGAAAGAAGGTTCGGAGGGGTGTAAAAGACAATCTTCGTGTACCATTGTGTGTGTGATAGTGTACGGCCAAGACTCAAAAGAAAGAAATGTGATGACAGTATATATAAAGCAGTAATAGATAGTGATATAGCAATAACAGTTTAAGATAAACAGACGTGCATAATAATGAGCAAGTAAGGCAGGTAAGCATATAACTGAAAACTAAACACAGTTAAAGCAGTGTACAAACAATCCTATGTTCCAGGTCTAGTCTAAGTATGATAAGGTTAGAGCCTAAGTGTGAAGTCCCCAGCAGAGTCGCCATGTTATTACACCCTATTTTGCATGAGTCAAAACAATATTCAACTTGTGGTTTTCATGTTGATGATAAAAGAGTGTCGCCAGCTAATTTTTAAAAGAATAGTAGGGTACCTATTTAATTGCCAAGGTCATTTATTTATTAGTTTGCTAACCGGTGAGATTTTGGGTAAGTTTTATTATTCTTCTAAAGGGAAGATGTTAGGCACCCCTAAAAATCTACCTGAGATAGCTCCATAGGACTTAGACTAGGCGTAAAGGATTAGCTGTTTATACTCTACTTAACTAGTGTAAGGGGGTGCGGCTTACTATATATATCTAATTTAGAACCTGATATTTTGCAAAGAGGATGTGTAGTTTTAAAAGGATATAGGTTTATAAAAGAGTCTTGAAGATAATGTTTGTATATATATATATATATATATATATATATATATATAGTTGAAAGAGTTCAAAGCATGTACATGATGTATGTGTTTATAAAACATGTGAGAAGGGGCCAAGTTATAAAACGCTTTGTATTTAAAGAAAGTAGCTATTTATGTAACCCTGATGAAATAAGGATGTTGTAAGAAAATGAGTCTAAGATGTACCTCGGCTTTCGAATCTCAACTCTTAGGCTTTGATGAAATCATTTTAAAAACCTTTTGTCGGGAGGCTGAACTTTGTTTAGAAAGACTCGATCTTTTAGAAGGGGGTTTTGGATTCCATTTTCTTCTTTTGAAAAGAGAGAGTGTTGTCCTTTGTTGAGTTATTTTGGCTTCAACGTCTTCATGAAATATTAGTAAAACATAAGAGATTAATAGAATAAGCAGTATATGATTAACGAACTAAAACTAATTACTATTAGGCCTAATGTTTCTTTTAATCATATGTCCGTTTGGGCTTGCCTAAGTTGCTTACATGATTCGAGAGATAAACTAAAGCAATTAATCAGATATGATAAGCATAGTGTCATACACATGTGAGAAATAAGAATAGCAGAATATAATAAAGCAGTAAAGAGTAAGGAAGGACTCTGGTTTGGGCCTGAAAAGAGGTAGACCCAACAAATAGCACGAACGGACAGTAACGGGCTTCAGACTTCCAAATGCACAAGTACAGGACTTAGGCCTGAGTTCTTTGAGAACTCGACAGGCCCAATTGTAATGCATGTTCAAAAAGAAAGAAATAAGGTCATTTGATATGCTACTTTATGTATATAATCATACACGAAATAGATTGGTAAGGGCCTAAACAAACTATAACAATTAATAGTAATCTGAATTATGAAAGCTATACTAATGTGGGGTCACATATGGCAAAGTGATTCACATTAAAAACCTTTCGTTGTCATAAAACACTAAACCTAAAAGGAGTAATGAATGTCAATAGATTAGAGGCTAAGGGTAGAATTCCATTCAAGGACAAATCACTCTAAAGTTCCCAAGGGTCTCAAGGCCCAGGGCAGCGCTTGTGTCAGGAGAGTAACCCAACCAGGAACTAAACTCCACCCCCAAATACCCCTAACCACTCACGCTCAATCATCCCTACAGGTTTAAGTGCCAAAAGACAGTTTCAATGTAAATTCCAACATCATAGTGAAACCATACCACAAAATTATACATATATATTTCCCATAATAGTTAATGCAGAATACTATAGGATGGCAAGATAGCCTATTCACATTGTTGTAAGCACATCTCAAAAGCTAAGTCTATGATTCACTACTGAATGTCATGGCATGTTAGGTATGTGTTGCTCTCAAACGCACAGAGACTTGTATTAACTACCAACTAAATTCATCAAGATTGTTATTCAGTCGAGCCAATCCGAGTTCAAAAGTATGATTATACTAAATAATAACTCTAACTAGTAACTAAATTATCAAGCAACAAAATGGTTGTTGTGTATTCAGTAGAGATAAATATTCCAAAGTTGTGATCGATTCACCAATCTTATTGTGTTCTAGTTAACTCTCTCTTTCATACAATTCACTCATGGTTGCTAATTAATCAAACAATTGCTCTCGTAGCCTTCTCACGAAATACTACTCGCCTATTAAAATTGATTAATGCACATATTCCTATGAAATCAATCTATTAAGAACGCATTAAGATTACGATATTTAATTAGGCACGGTGAATAGATATATTTCTATCCTAAACACAAATCCCCCCCCCCCCGAGTTAAGATCGTTCTCTCTTCAATTCTTCTCTAATCTAAACATGACTTTCTCAAGCATAGCATAGATAGTAAATAGAACCTAACAGTTGGCCAGACAATTAAGTAATTAATCATACAATTGAAGAAACAACCATATATTGGTGAATTATAATTAAGGTTAAGTCAACGTTGAACAACAATATTCATGGCTAAATCACAACCCCAGAACTATGGGTTTTAGCCACTCATGATAGTATCAAATAATTTCACAAGTGTTGGATAATTGAAAATACTAAGAAAAGATGAAGAAAACTAAGATATCCTCTCTCCTCGATGTTTCTCGTGTGTATTTTCCCTTCAAAGTGGCATCCCCCCTTTCCAAATACGCTTAGTCTTGCTTTTATACGCGTTGGGTAGGTCTAGGGCCGAAATACTCTTGTCCCGGGCAAAGTTGGAGAAATTACCATCACCAACATCCAGGGCAGCGTGGGGTGCTAGCCCTGGCGCTGGCAAATTATTATGTCCACGGCACCACAGGTGGCATGGGGCGCTGCCTGTGGCGCTGGAATTCAACATTTCCCATTTTTCCTCCGTTTTGGCTCTAATCTCGCACCTTTTGCTCCTAATTGCTTCCGGATGATTTCTACGCATAAAAATACCATGAATTAATATAAATCAATACATTTTACATCCGAAATCCATGAAACACGAGTAAAACATAAGGTGGTATACATATAAATATATATACTTTAAGCTAAACATCAACACCCCACACTTAGACTTTTGCTCGTCCTCGAGCAATGGGACTATCAACTCTATCCCAACTACGTACAAATCTCAACTAGAGAGGACCACCTCAATTTTTAACCATACACTCTACCCTTGACTATGATTGATACCAGCAATCAAGCATAAATATACAAAATTCACATTCTTCCCATTTGAAACATGCCCAAATATATCCATTTCAATTCAATCAATTCAAATACCCTATCTGTAACCACCCTACCTCAAAGTCTGACTCGTTACCACTAAGAACCATCACTCGCGCACTCACCCAATAAGAAAAGTTTACAACATTACCAATCCTTCTTGAGATCATGTGTCCTCACCAACAAATAAAAGAGTGAATATAGAATAGTCGACACATTCAAGTATGTCTTTGAACATAATTTAAGGACATCACACAATTGAACAAAATTCACTCACTCTCACAAAGAATTCATGTGCATCCCGTAG